>JANPWJ010000510.1:0-25022 GCA_027406325.1 Blastocystis sp. subtype 2
ATGGAGACGACATCGGCGTGTTTGACTGTTGTCTCAGAGAGTTCTTCCTAACTCTGCTGATGAAGCTATTGAAGGGTCTCTTACTCGTTCTGTGCGGGATCTTGACTACAGGTGAGTGGATGTGAGTGATTCATAGAGTGTAGAAGTGCATTGTCAATCACCTCGGGAAGGACACCTGGGAGGAATATAGTGTCACATATAGAATGTACACATCATTCTATGCTCACACGACCCCACTTGATGTTGGAGGTATGTACATGATGCTGATCTGTAGATCTTGATTTTGTCTCCTATTGGACCTCCATTTCATTATAGTCATCCTATGTACATTCCGTAATTCACGACATGTCATGTGAGTTGTGCTGATTGCGCATGATCAGTAGATGGCGTCGTCAACAAGACTTAGGTAGCATGTCATACCTTCATACCCTATATGCACCCCATTCTATGCATCAGTTAGTCGTTGCGAGAGGTAGTTGTGGAGCTGAGTTGGTGATCTGTAGAGGTCCTCAACCGTTGACCGGACGATCCATGTGACCCTTCTACTGTGATACCCTGTTGCTACTATTCGTCGACCCTTCCTTTGAGATGGATCCTCAACGCTCATTGCCGCATCTGCTAATGGCGCTTCGCCTGAGGCAGAGAGTGTGGTGATGGGGTTGAGGAAGGAAGGGTTGATGAGTAGTAGCAACAGGGACGCGGTCCCGGGGGTCCTGAGGGGTGATCGCTGAGGAAGTGAGCTATGGAGTTGTTACTTCTTGTATGAGTTGTTTATTGGTACCACATGTTGTATATGCGCAGCGAGCCCTAGCCTGCCCCCATCGACCGTGATGCTAAGTCACCCTGATATTACACTAGTGTGTTTCTTGAAGCATGCTAAAGCGAATGGTGCCTTAGGTCGTTATGCAGGAATTCTGTTTCATCCCCTTTTCTCCTCGAATATGAGGAATTTCAAGGAATGAATCATATGACAGTAACGAACAGTAGATACTCTAGACAACAGTATAGGAAATAGAAGGATCTACACATGTACCCTCAAATCACGGTTCTACTATGATAGGATTATGAAGAGTCTAGCTCCGACACAAGTTTTGAAAAAACGACTAAGGAAGAGTTTATATTTGAGATGAAAACACGAGAAATAGAATATAGAAAACGAGTTATGAACGGCCAAGTCCCAGAATTCCGCTCTTGATGTCCCATTTATTGTGTAACCCATTTGGGACCCTATTAGTGAAGAATGAAAACACCAGTTACGAGAGGTCGAAACTAAGCTAAAACGGGTGTTAGCAACCGTCAATCTTCTGATTCACTGCAGTCGGTGCAATCAGAATGATTGGAAATAGCACTGCGGGTTGATAAACGGGGCTCGGGACACCAACATAGGGAATGAAAGCGGGTGGTGTCGTCACTTCGTCCGACTTCTTGAGTGAAAGTAGAACGGAAGCAGCCTCGTCTTGAGATAAAACCGGAGAATCCTTCACCGGCTGAGTGGATGGGCTGGGCTCCTCTTGGTCTTCAATAGAACGCTTCTCCTCCTTCGGCAAAACAGCGTGACGGCGATGGCGAGAGTACTTGCGGATCCCCGTTAAAACACCATAGTTCAGGCGGGCGTGGGAGCGGCGAATGCGCTTTGATTTGTCCTGCGAACTATGCGTCAGCACCGAGAACAACCCGCACTCATCAGCCCAATAGTGATAGAGTTCATCCTTGCGGCGCTACGCATCACGACAATATGAGATAAGCGCGTACGACATCGTCCAAGTGTTTCAGATACTTCTGCGCGTGACTCTGAACCTGTTGCTTGGTTCTCGTTTCAATCTAGATTGTAAGCGCCGGACCGCGTTTCTCACGTAGCTCGTGATTCTATCCCAGTCTCTGGGAAACAGCTTGTAAGCCTCAACAAAACGCTGATGTTCATCAGCAGACCATTCGCCTATTCCATTATATGCACTCAGCGAGTCCACCATGGTGGGTATGCGATGGCATAACCTGCTGGTAATAGATAGAATGGAATCGGTGCGAGAAGTACCACTCTCTTGATTATCAAGGCGTGCAGTGGTCACGCTCCACCTGAAACCGAGTCCACAGTAGGACGCGGTACTCCATCGCAGGGCGTGGTAGCGTGCAGAGAAAACAATGAGAGATTTATTATCCCTTGAAGAGCTCTCTCCGCGATGAATAGGCGTCATTGCTGAGCTTGGAGTAAACCGCTTCCGCCTCCTTCGACGACGGACACTCTATTCTGCCTACTCCTCACCGGAAGCGCAGTCGCTCACCGTAACAAAAGGGAAACCGAGAGACAATGACCACGTCTAGGATGCGTCCATATTGCTGAAGATGGGAGTAGAGTGTGTCTGCGGGTACGTCTTCCGGGAAGTTGAAAATGTGGACGCACGTATCCTGATCGTGAACGAACGCAGTCAGGACTATACGCAGTCGAGCGTCGCGTTCACCGTGTAGTACTCGGACTGCATGATGTCCAACTTGGTGGCGTACGTATCGTGCTCGGTGGATGAAAGAGGGAGCGGTTCAAACAGGGTCCCGAAGTGAGAGAGATCGATCCAGAAGGACGAGGGGCTATTCCACTCGCACGGCGCGGAAAGCAGGCCGAACGGTGGTGAGTAGTCCCAGGTGACGAGAGGGGGAGTGTCTTGCACTGGTTTGTGTTGATGGCGCTGGAGACGCACGTGCTTCTGGTTCGGCGTGTCTGCAAACTTGACAACGAGCGGTATGGGCGAGTTCTATATGAAACGCCATGGCAATGCCGACATGAAGGTGAGTCTTCCCGCTCAGCTCCTGAATCGCCCTGATTGCTTCGCAGCGTTGTGTGTATCTGCAGAAGCCGTATCCCTTCGCGATGCGGTCCCCGTGCTTGATGATGACCACTTCCACGATGCTCCCGTACTGCTGGAAGAGCGTCCTCAACTCCTGTTCGGTTGTGTGTTCGGGTATCATCCCGATGAAGAGCTTGCTCTCTACAGTCAAGAGAAGCGATGGAACCACACCTTGCTGGATGTCCTCCAGAAGACTGACCTCCATCTTCTCTAATCGTTGTGCAGTGTTCTCGCTGCCTAAAGGGAAGGGCTTGTGGTGGTATTGCGCGATGACCTCACTTCGGTTCACATTTCTGTCAAAAGTCACGATAGCAGCCGTTGCGTCTACCCTTCACTCCCTTTTCCATCCGAAACGGGTTGTACAATACGCATAGTCACTGGCTTTCACGATTTGAACACTGATCACTTTTCCCACGTTACAAAAGACGTTCGCAATCTAGTCGTGAGCGAGATATCGGAAAGACACGTTTTCCTTGCCCACATTGGACGGAATGTTGGAAACCAACACGGAATTGGTGTTATTCATGTGGCGTACGACGCGATTTTTGAGCTACGCTTGCATAATCCTCAATCGGATCCCCGTAGAGTGAACAATCCCCTTCGCCATAGTGAAGCGTATAGTGATTCATCGAAGAGAAGTGTGCAGTCATCCATCGTAGTCAAGAAAGCGTAAAGTGATCATAGTGCTGAAGGGAAGTGTAACGCGACTCATAATACTGAAAGGGAGTGTAACGCGACTCATAATACTAAAGGGAGTGTAACGCGACTCATAATACTAAAAGGAAGCGTAATGCGACTCAACACTGAAACGACTCATAATCATCAACAAACATCAAAAGAAGCGTGTAAAAGGACTATTTCTTGGCCTGGCACGAGTGCTTGTGCACCTTCCAGTCGGCAATCTGACACTCTCGTGAACAGTAGAACGTGCACTTGCAGCGACTGCACTTCTTGAACTCCTCCGTATCCTTCTCGTAGCGTCCACAATCTATCCCATAAGGTAGCAGCACAAGCAGTACTGTGACAGCGATGGATCGGTCTCACAGTGGTCGCATCGACCAATTGGAACACCTCGTTCTTCTGCGACGCCATGAAGTCGCGCAAACAGCTGCAAATCACGCAACGCAAACAACAAACTACGCGTTCTTTGCATACACCGAAAACACGGGCATTTCAGGAATCACGTAATTCACGTAGTTCAGCACATCTCCCAGCGTGTAGTTCTGGTTCACGCGAACCCATCGCTACTCCTCACTCGCTCCGCACACCCCCACCTGCTGCTTGAAGTGATGTCGTAACGTGGACACGTCCGCCGTGCCCTCCTTCGGGTAGGGCAACACGTAGAACTCCTGGAACCAAATCTCCACGTTGCTCGCCGTGTAGCACTTCTCCTCGTCCCACTCCATGGGGGATAAATGATTATCCCTCGAGGGATACAACATCTACGCCTCATCCCTCGTCACCTTCCGCACGTTGAACAGGTCCGCGAAGGTGTCCTCCTCGCTCATCTCGCGCACGTAGTCCGACTGGCTGCTCTCGGGGTAGAGGATCATCACGGGGAAGATCAGCTCGTCGTTCTTGATGTGGATCGGCGCGTTGAAACGCTCGGGGTACGCGTACAGACTAGGGCCCATCTACATGTGAAGCGAGGAGAGAAGGAGTGCTTGGTAGCCGCGCGCCGCGATCAGCTCCTTCACCTTCTGCTTCTCCTCTTCCTTCTTCTGCTCCTAGAGGTGAGCGGGAGGGAGAGATGCGACACTTCGCGCAATCTCGAGATTGCGCTTGGTCTCCTTCTGGAGCTTCTCCTCGCAGTCCTGCTTCAGCTTGATTGTGTAGATGTTCTCCGGGTCGTCCTCGAGCACCATGTTGCAGCACTTCAGCGCAGCGTCGTAGTGATTCAGGCCCGCCAACGCCCTCGCCTTTCGATAGAGCACCTTCTTGTAGCGAGGCTACGGGGTGACGAAACGAAAGCAGAGGCAACCTCAATCGCGAGAGCCTTGTCGCAATCCGTAATGCAGGTTCGGTAGTTCTCCCTCTTCATCTGAATCAGTCCGCAGTTCGCGTAGAGCGTCGCAAGGAGATGTTGGTTTTCGGGGGTCTTCGGCAAACGCTCCGCATACATGGCCGCACTCTTAAACTCTCGATACGCCTTCTTGTACATGCACGCTCCGATCGCGAAGCTCTTCTTCGCCTCGTGCTGGAAGTCCTCCACCATTTCCTCTACCCTTCACCAAACCAGTAGACAACCAACCATCCGTTCTCTTGTCGTTTGCAATGCTGCGCAGTGCCTGGAAACTCGTGTTTGTGCGCATGTCCTCCTATCGGTCAGTCCCCGCCCGCTCTGCTCTCACCTCCGTGTAGTCCTTCATCAGCAGAGGGCACTCTTCCATTTCCTTGAAGTATTCCTCTCTCTCCTCCGGAGTCCACTTTTCGCTCGGGTCGATTTCGTCGATTTCTTCGTCAAGGGGCTGGCTCATTGAAACAGATGCGGTTGGCTGAAAAGACTGCTCCTTTCTTGGTTGGAAGGGAGTTTCAGCGCCAAAGAAGGGACTCTTTTAAGCAGAGCGGGAAAACCGCCGAAATCGGTCAGGCTGCGAGTTTGAATTAGACAACTAGAGCCGATACGGTCCAAACGACTATGGACAAGTACGTGTTGCTGCGAAGGATTGGCAGCGGCAGTTATGGAATCGCGTATCTCGGTCGGGAGAAAGCGTCAGGTGTACTAAAGGCACTGCGATCGGCGTCATACTGTAGGACTACTTTGTTTTCAAAGAGATCGACGCGAAAGCACTCCCCGCGGAAGAAGTGAAGAAGGTCGCGCTCGAGATCAAGGTCCTGTCCACCATGCGGCATGAATTCATCGTTCGCTATCACGACTATTGCAAGTGCAACGGAAATATCTACATTATCATGGGATACTGTCCCGGAGGTGATCTCCATCGCTCCTCCTGACCCGTAGGCGACATGCACGAGCGCATCAAGCGGCAGGGATCGACTCCGTTTCCCACCGAGCAGGTGTTCAAGTGGTTCATCCAGA
This sequence comes from Blastocystis sp. subtype 2, assembly GCA_027406325.1. Lineage (NCBI taxonomy): Eukaryota > Bigyra > Opalinata > Blastocystidae > Blastocystis > Blastocystis sp. subtype 2. Next base: position 5,875 of record JANPWJ010000510.1, read on the forward strand.
CCGCTCTCGTGCTACACTACTTGCACCTCAAGAAGGTGATTCACCGCGACATCAAGCCCCAAAACCTGTTTCTGGACGACGTTGGAGTTGTCGCACTCGTTCACTGTAGAAAGGCAACATCAAGGTGGGCGACTTCGGCATTTCGCGCGTCCTCCAGTTCACGCAGGACTTGGCGCAGACAGCCGTTGGCACGCCGCTCTACGTCGCTCCTGAAGTGGTGAAGGGCGTGGGCTACGACTCCAAGGCGGACGTGTGGTCGATGGGCTGCACCTTCTACGAGATCCTCACCTTCTCTCCTCCCTTCAGCGGAATGAGTCTGTCGGACCTCATGGGGAAGGTGAGGACTGCCAGCTATCCGCGCCTCAGTAGTCGCTACGAGTGCATTCTGTGGAGCCGCCCTCACTCCTAGTCCCGACCTGAAGGAGCTCATCGAGTCCATGATCGTTGTGGACCCCGCGTACGCTTCCTGGGAGTGTGTGACTCTGTAGACAGCGTCCCTCGATTGACGACATTCTCATGAAGCCGTGCTGTATGGAGCGTCTTCATCGCTACTACCCGCAGTACATCCCCACGCTCTTCCCCTACTCCTCTCCTGTTCTCCATCCTCCAAACCCTTCTCCCGTTCTCCATCCTCCTCCAAACCCTTCTCCCGTTCTCCATCCTCCTACAAACCCTTCTTCCCTTCTCCATCCTCCCACAAACCTCTCTTCTCGAGTGTCAGTGGCGTCCAGTCAGCAGTCCTCGGCGTCGAGAAGAACCCACTACACGCACCTCTCGACGCTCTCCTCTCCTTCCAAGCCCGCTCTGATTGCCCCCGTTTCATCCAACGAAAGGAGCTCGGGAAAGCAGCCGAAGCACACTCCCACCTCCCACTCCTCTCCGAGTATCGTTCTGAAGCCCATTACCGTGGTGGCGAGCAGCGCTTCAAAGCACTCCCTGTTCAGCTCCGAAGCGGATACCGACAACGCGCCTCGTCGCTTTAGTCTCCCCGTGCAATCCATTGATCCCACGTCGCGGCTGGCTTCGCTGTCGAAGGGAACGATCCGCACGATGGAAACGGTGGAAGAGAAGACGCCCATGTCGATCATGTCCGTCACGCCCATCGAGGTGAAGGAGAAGAAGGCGCAGCGTCACAAGTACCAAATCACTCCAACGCACATTGCCGTTGACGGGAAGCACTCTCTCCCTCCCTCTCCCAAGAAGGAGCCCAGCGTGGTGTCGGTGAAGGAGAAGAGGAAGGGCAGCGTGAAGCCGCTGAAGGATGAATTCATCTCCAGCGTGCCCATTCCGCAGCCGCTGTTTGTCCCGCCGAAAGGGAGGGGAGTTCAAGAGGAAAGGAAGGAGGGTGTTGTTCAAGTGGAGAGGAAAGAGAGGGGAGTTCAAGTGGAGAAGAAAGGGAAGGAAACAGAAAAGGAAGCAGAAAGGAAAACCGAAAACAAAGGAATCACGCACTCTGGCAAGAAGACGGCAATCCCCATCTCAAAACAGCAGGAGGCGCGCCGAAGAAAGAAAGTGGAACTGCTGGATCCTTGGCACACGCCAACCACACACGAGATCATTGAACACAACAACGCGCTGCGGAGGCTACGGAGAAAGGAGGACGAGTCCTCTCTATAACTGTATCATAGTCCCTGTCTGTTTGAGACACATGAATTATGAGTGATGCATACGTCGTCGCTGTAGTCAAGAAATGCATCGCTGTCGTTTGCAAGAAGGCGGGCGTAGAGTACGTTTCCGAAAGAACGATCGACTATCTCTGTGATCTCGTTATCACCTGTAAGTCCATTCACGCTGCTTAACATAGTAGACATACGTCAGATTGGATGTTTGATTCTGGAAGAACAGCACGAGAAGGAGAATAGGGAGCTGAGCGATATCGATATCCTCCATTTGCTTCTTTCGCATGTACACGTGCTTCTAATGAGAATACCCTGTAGACTTCGAAGAGAAAGAAGGAACTCTTCCTATTCACGCGAATCCTAGCAAACTGCGAGAACGATAAGCCTATGGAACGGAGTTGTGTCTGATTTGCTTCTCATCACAAACAGAAACATGGATCATTCCCATGCCCGTTCGCCCTCCTTACGAAGCATCGCGTTCCACTGTCGATTTGTCGTTCTCTATCAACAATCTCATGCAATAGAAGGATCCCGACTCAACACAAGACTCCGACTTCTCCCGTCAAGGACTGCTTGTGGGGCATTCCGGGAGTCCAATCCAGTGTGCGTGTGGGTCTCGATTCACGATTAGTACTATTCACAGAGCCGGCGAAACCAGTACTTCGAGTCACAATAGCAGTGAATTCCTAATGCATAGCCCAAGTTTGCGAGTGCATCGAGCATCAAGCGAAAGCAACCCTCGCCCTCCGCTTCAAAACCGAGCTTCTCATCCCTTTAACTGTACACTACTCCCATGCGAGTCCTGTTTGAGTGGCAACAAACAACGGATGATTCCACAAGCTCTATGGTCCTACCAACTTACAAGTCCTTGCAAAGGTTGTTCATGGCCATATCAGACTCACCCTACCCATCAACAAGTCCAATCGACGCATACCTTGGAGCGGACGTAACCACCGAGGGAGATGGTATCCACCTCACCAGTAGCAACACCGGTCTTGGGGTCAAGACGAGCAACGTTGATCTAGCGAATCACCTGAATCCAGCGCGACCCCTACCATGACAGAAGCGTGGTCCTGAGCCTCAATCACGCGGTTGGTCCAGTCGCTACAACATGACGGAGATGAACCAGGCCAAACCATCTGCGGGGAAGGTAGAGTTCAACGGATTGTCCCTTGTCGTTCTGCATGTTTAGAAGAAAATCAAGTTTGTGGAATAAATCTCTGACGAATTACAACAACTATCGTGGTGCACGGCGGAATCGCCTCGTGACTACATACAAGGATCGAGTATGGGACACTACGAGAATGCGCGCATCGTGCGCAATTGAAACGCCGATGTGGATCCCACGACGACTCGCGGAGAGAATGGGTAAAACACGGTGTGGAGAACGGATAGTGAAATTGGCACAACACGAACACTGGATTGAGTGGATTGTGTTCAGAAGGATGCCCGGAGGTCGGGAGGAAACGAATCGCGGCAGGTGCACACGCCACCGCCTCCCCGTCGCCCACACGCTTCTCTATCCTTAAGAACAAGAAATGGGATACGAAGAGGAAGACGGCCCAGTGCGACGATATGCCTGTTAAACAGCACAATGACGCTTCAATCCTCCATAGAAAAGGCGTTTCGTTGCAGCGAAAGGAGCTACTGCGCACATAATCCACCCTATTGTCCTGTCCCTAATACCCGTTTATGTTCATGGAAACAATCACACTTAGAAAAAGAATTCTGTACAAAACATGGCTGCGAACAAGAAGAACTTTGATATGCAGATTAAACTGCTGATGATCGGTGATTCTGGTAAGTCCGTGCGAATTCGCCTCGAGCCTCGCTCACCCGCGTGTAGGCGTCGGTAAAACGTGCTTGCTGATGCAGTACGCCTCCAAGAACTTCATCAAGACCTTCATCACCACCATCGGTATTGATTTCAAGATTAAGACCGTGAACGTCTGCGGCAAGACCGTGAAGCTCCAGGTAGGACGCGAGGCGCCCGGATCATGGGCTAGATTTGGGATACTGCTGGTCAGGAGCGCTTCCGCACCATCACGACCTCCTACGTCAGAGGATCGGAGGGTATTCTCCTCGTTTACGACGTCACCGACCGCAACTCCTTCGAGAGCATTTCTTCGTGGATGGAGCAGATTTCGCAGGTGGTGTGTCCGGACTCGCTGTCACGCATAGCACGCTGATTCTACTGTAAATAAGATTCTCATTGGCAACAAGTGCGATCTCGAGGCCCAGAGAGTGGTGCTTGCGCGCTCGCGTCACGCGTAGGCTGTGTCAACAGAAGAGGGTAAGAAGCTTGCTGAGAAGTTTGGCATTCCCTTCGCTGAAACCTCCGCTCAGACCAACACCAACGTCGATGAGGCGTTCATGTCCCTCGCCGAGGCCGTCGTGAAGCGCAAGAACGAGGAGGCTGGCGCTCTCGACTACAAGACGGAGAAGGCGGAGACTGTGAAGATCTCGTCGTCGGATAAGAAGGAAGGAAAGAAGGGTGGCTGCTGTAAATAATCTCCATGCTGACGTAATGGTATGCTCTATACTAGTTGCGTCCACTATGTTCCCTCCTTGTTTCACATTCATTATGGCTGTTTCTGTTCCGCACACCAAACTGGGTGATATGGAAGTGGCTGACCCTCTCCGGCACTACCGTGTAGGTATCCACCCTCACTCTGGGCACCTGGCAATTCGGCGACACCATGCTTTACAAGAAGCAAGTATGAGCTGTATCCGTGTAGAGCGAGCCGTAGACGCCCGAAGTGGAGGCCCGGATCGTGAAGAACGCTTTTGACGGTGATCAGTCATGGATCTTTGTCACGCGTAGTGGGCATCAACTTCTTCGACACCGCAGAAGCCTACGACGACGGTGGTACGTCCCTTCGCTTGTCAATTACCCACAGTATCCGAGCAGGCGCTGGGCAATGCACTGAAGGCCGCCGGGAGGGAACGAGAAGAGTACGTGATCGCTACCAAGGTGAACGGGGACAACTTGAAGCCCGACCGGCTTCGCTCCACCTTCCAGCGCTCTCTCGAAAACCTCCAGACCGACTATGTGGATCTCCTCCAAATCCACTGGCCGAACGACCAGGTCCCGCCCGAAGTGTACATGCCCGTCATTCGCGAATTCGTGGAGGAGGGGAAGGTGAGAGCGATCGGCATTTCCAACCACGGATGCCAGGACATGCAGCGGGTTCTCGACACGGGCGCCTCCATTGTCTCCAACCAGTTGCCGTACAGCCTTCTGAACCGCGTTGTCGAGGACTCCGTTTGGAATGGCTTTGTCGTTCATCGCTAGATCATCCCGTTCTGTCGGCAGCACGACATCGGCGTCCTCGCCTACTCGCCGCTGGCTCAGGGTCTGCTCACGGGCAAGTACGCGACCGTGGAGGACTGTCCGCCGGGACTCTCGCGAAGTCGCTACTTCGACGCGTCGCGCTCCGAGCTCAGTCGCCACGGGGAAGCGGGCTGCGAGAAGGAACTCTTCGCCACCTTAAGCGGCCTGCGACGCATCGCGGAGGAGCGTCAGATGACCATGTCGCAGCTGGCGCTGGCGTGGCTGCGGCAGAAGGCGCCCACGAGCATCGTGAGTGCGAGGAGAGGACGTGAACGGTAGATCTTCGGCGCCAGCAAGCCCGAGCACGTGTTCATCAACGCCGAGTGCGTGAACTACCGCCTGGATGACGCCGTGATGCGAGAGGTGGTGGTGTGGAGGCGTGTCTCACTTCCAGATCGACACGTGCACCTTGCCCGTGAAGGAAGCTCTCCACGGAAACCCCGACGTGTGGAATCACATTTCCCGCGTTCACTCTCGTGTTTCTTGGAAACAGACCACTTGCACAAATCGTTCACCCAAATCAAACTCGACGTTCTGTTGTCCGTGAGGAGCAGCGCCCGTCCGTCGAACACGGGACGCATCTCCAGCGGCTCGCACAGCAGCTCCTTCGACGCCAGCGCCTCTCCCTCGAACGAGTACAGCGTCAACAGGTAGGTCGACGCCGAGTACAGCAACACCGTGCGGTTGTGCGCGATCATGCCCCACGTGAACGGCGCCCCCTGCGAGTGGATGGAGCGCAGGAACGAGCCGTCGAACAGCGAGAACAGAGAACACGTGCCCTTCTCGCTGACCACGCCGAACGCCATCAGCGCGGAGTTCACCATCACCTCGCGCACCAACCCGTCGTTCACGCGCACCTCGCACTTCTTCTGCAGCACGCGCTCCTTCCCCGTCTCGAACACCATCACGTCGCCCTCGTCGTCCACGCCCAACAGCCACCTTCCATCCTCGCTGCCTCGAATCCGCTTCATCAGTCGCTACACGTCACGCCTCCTCGATGCCCCCACCTCGTTCTCCACACGGTCCACCGTCTCGCCCTCCACCGTCATCGCGCGGATCCCGCCCAAGTTGGAGACGAACACGAAGCGGCCCTCCTTCGAGAGGAGCGCGGAGTCGCTGGAGTAATGCGCATTCCGGTTCCCGAACCGGCTCTGGGCATCGAGCACGAGGTCGAACGACGCCTGCTTCAGCGACGGCGTCTTGAGCTGGAATCTCAAAATCGCGCCGTTTTCGGTCAACCCGATCACTCCTCCGTTGTTGGGCAGCACGCACGACGTGACAACCCTCGTCTGCTGCAAGCCCAGCACCGCCACCACCTTCTCCTCGCCACGCGCGTCGTAGCCTACCAGGCACGCTCCGCTGTACGTCCAGTTCTGGTTGGTGGCGACCAGCGTCTTCGACGGACCGGCGACGGCTTTGCGCTTCTTGTGGGCGGCGGTCGTCAGCTACAGGTCACTCACACACGACGCTCCCACCTGCTGCGGCATCACGCCGAAGTTCTCGGCGATCGACGCCACCTGCTGGAAGTCGACGGGTTGCGTCTCGAACAGGCGCTCCGCCTCCTGCGGCGTGGTGTAGAGAAGGTGGTGGTACACGTTCATCGCGGAGATCGCCGCAGCGCCTCTCTATGACGTCACAGTCCGCAGATGATCGCACCTGCTTGAACCCGAAGACGAGATCGATCCACTCGTGAAGGTGTTTGGAGACGAAGGAGGACTCCAGCGCCTGGCTCATGATCTGGACGAAGTGTTGCGGAGAGTGCGCGTACGGCGGCAGCTGCACTGTCGCCAGCGACGTCACGCCGTCCTGCAAGCAGCCCAGGTCCACACTACGCCTCACGCCGCCGCCTCACGCCCCACGCGTTGCAATTCTCGTACACCTCGCGCATGTAAAACAACTCCGGAATCAGCTCCTTGCAGTCGCCGTCGTTGCTCACCGCGCCGCGGAAGGCTTCTCGCATGCTGTGGAACTGACGGTCCGGTCGGTCGAAACGCCCGTCCTGGAGGGAAATGTGGTATGAGGTGAAGGGCTCGATGCGCACCAGGAACCAGAGCACCATCGCTGCGTTGGAGTAGAAGGTGGCGTAGTGGCGCGGAGGCATGGTGAGAAGGTGCAGCGGGTCGCTCGGGTCGGGCGGCGCGTCGACATACATGCTCTGGAGCGTGTCGTACTTCTCCTGTTTGTGAGCCACGTCACGGACACTCACCTGGACCACCTCGCGACGCTCCTTCAGCTGCGCACCCATCGGCTTGCTCAAGTCGCGGTAGTTCGCCTCGTCCTCCAGGTCGATCGTCTCGCTCTCGTAGTTGGACAGCACCCACGGCATCACGTAGTACTGCGACAGGTCATTCAGACTACGCCTCACTCCCTCACAACGCACTCCACCTTCTGCCCGCGAGTCGGTTCACACGCAGCAGGTACTCGAAGTTCGACAGCTCGCCCTTCTGCCACCGCTCGTAGCTCGCATCGTTCTTCCAGCGCTCCTCCGCCGTCGCGCCCAAGAACGGCGCCAGTGAAGGCGGCTGCAGCTGCCGAAGGGAGGCGTGGAAGCGGTTGCGCTGCGCCGGCGTCTCGAAGGCGAGGAACACGGAGGCGCCGTTCGCGAAGAACAGCTCGTCGCCCACATCGCGCTGCTACCCATAATCGCCGCGATTTCTGCCATACCAAATAAAGACGGTATTCCTCGCTCGTCAGCTGACCCACCTCCCAGTTCTCGTTCTTCAGCGCGTCCAACAACAACCACTTGTTCTCCCCGCGTCTGCCGTTGGCGCACTTCTCCTCCATGGCGGCGACGTGGCGCTCACGCTCCTCTCTGAACGACGGGTCGACGATGAAGATGAGCTCGCCTCGCGTCAGGTACAGCGTGCCGCGTATCGCTTGGAGCGGCTTCACGAGGGAGCAGGCGGCGGAGAGCACGGCGGCGGAGAGTTGGTGCGTGACGGTGAGAGACGCCTGCTTGAACACGGAGGACTCGGAGAGCGGCGTGGTGGGCTCGTCGGTCCACACGGATGCGGCTTGGTGGTGCGGCGTGCACGTCAGTGTGTGCTGAAGGAGGACGTGGGGCTTGATGCACGCGCTGGTGATGGCGGGAGAGACCGCGTTCACGCTAGATGTGAGGGTGGACGAGGACGACAACTTGACCGCGCTGGTCGTGTACCAGGGCGAGCACTCGCTCGCGAGCGCGTTGTTCAACGAGTCGAACAGGTCGTTTCGCTTCTCCTTCCTACGCCTCACCCCTCCTCGCATGGCTCACTGCATCAACCAGCTCAAGAAGCTTCCGTTCACCATCTCCTCGAACGCCTCGTTCTCCTTGTCCACCGCCACCTCCTCCTCTGCGTGGATCTCCCTTCTCCCCATCGCCTTCATCGTCTCGATGCTCTTCTTCACGTCCTCTTCGCTCACACGCACCCACTTCACCTCCTCGACGCCGCAGCTCTTCAAATAGACAGCCATTCGCTCTTGTCTTCCGCTGTCGCTGACTTCGTTCAGCCATTCCTTGACTACGCGTCACCTCGCTCTCTCACACTCACTCAATCCTCGCTTCAGACTCAGCTTCGTCTCCGCCGTCATCTTCTTCGTCAGCGCTGCCAACACTTCTTTGCGTGTGCACTCCTCCACCGAGGGAGTTTCGTTCAGCTGGGTCAGCAGGAGGTTCAGATGAGCGATGTCGCACACCTCCACCAACCTCTTCACCAGCGCGTTCAGCGACGCGTGCATCGCCTTCTGGACGTCTTCGGGAATGCCGCAATTCGCCGTCTTTTCCTCCGTCGCCGTCTCGCCCCAGCCAAACAGCAAGTCCTCCTCCTGCGCCTTCGCCACCGGCAGGTTCTGCATCAGCGGCAGCACCTTCGTGAACACCACCTGCAGCATGGGCGCGATCTGGGTGGAGGGCACCAGCAGGAGTACTTCGAGGAACGCTTGGATTGACTCCCAGTTCGTTTGCAAGTCATCCTGAGAAGGCTCTTCCATGCGTTCTTGAGAAGTCTCTTCCTTCGCCTCCACGCGCTCTTGAGACGACTCTTTCACATACTCCTGCGACGACTCTTTCACATACTCCTGCGACGACTCTTTCACACACTCCTGCGACGACTCTTCCTGCAGATAGAGAAGCTCCTTGAACAGGAATTCCAAAAGCTGCCCGTATTTCTGCCATCTGGCGGACTCCTTCTCCTTCATCACGACGTCCCTCATCTCGCTCAACACCGCGAGAAGCAGCCGCCTTTCGCCCGCTCGCGACGCCTCGAAGGCGAACTGGAGAACGAGCGACGCGTACAGCGAGAAGGACAGCGTGTTGGCGGCGAACCTGGCGAGTTCCTCGCGGAGGAAGAGAGCGAGGTGCGCGTCGGAGAGCGGGGAGAGCGGGACGAACCAGTTGGCGTAGCGCAGGAAGGGCGTGATGGTGGTGGGCGTGAGGAGAGAGGGCTCGCACACGAGCGAGTACAACGATGTAGGGTTGCCTATGGTGTGAGAGAGGAGGACGAGGAGGACCTGACACGACTCCTTGCTGTTTCATGGCGTGATAACACAGCATCACGTGCTCGGGCTTGACGCTCATCGCGCTCCACTTGGCTTGGCGCTCGCACGCCTCCACGCACGCGTTCAGCAGCGAGTCGACAGCCACGCCGGCTCCCTTCAGCGCCAGCCAGAAGGTCAGACAGCCGCAGACGCACTCGCTGTACTCGGAGAGACACGCCAGTCCGCTCATGACGCGGTCGACGCCACCAGGCGTGTTCATCACAGCCGTGACGAAGTTGACGAGGGCGGTGCAGTCGCGACGCTCCTCGCTCTCTTTGCGCAGCACGCGGAACAGCGCGCCCAGCTCCTCAGCCGTCGCGGTCTCCACGTGCTCGTTCACCTTCTCCACCAGCCACGCGCTCAGGTCACGACCTCGCTCCACGCACCACTCGGCGTAGCCGTCGTACTTCGTCACCTCCTCGCTCACCTGCGTGCAGTACCAACAGCGACACATCGCCTCCAGCACCGCCTTCAGCGATCCTCTCCACTCGCGAGGCATCGACGCGTGCAGCGCCTCGTGGAAGAAGAGATCCACCAGACACGACCACTCCGCGCAGCGCGCCAACGCGGGCACGTGTGCCGGCAGACACGCCTGGAGGTCCGAGCGCACCCATCGGGAGAGACACTCGGTGAACAGCAGCCAGTCGTTGGAGGAGGCGTTCTGCATCGTCACCTCGAACAGCGACAAGGCGTAGTCAATATAGGCCTGCTTTTCGGAGTCGGAAAAGAGACTCGCTTTCTGGAGAAGAGGGAAAAGAACGGAGTTCCCGCCAAGGTTCTGAATGGCGGTCGAAATGTGCTCGTTTTTGGACACCAGGAAAGGACCGTCGATTTTCGCCATCAGTTCTGGAATGCGCGATTCCTGGTCCTTGTTCAACAGACTGCGCACAGAAAGAAGTGCCGATTTCGGAACCACGTTGGGCGTTTCGGCGTTGAGAAGGATCTGATTGGACAGCAGCGAGGGCGTGACGCGGAACCAGGGTGTGGCTGTGGGAGTGCTGGCGATGGAGAAGGAGCGGAGAATCGCGGGCCGCGAGCTGTGGAAGAGAGTCACACGTGGATGTGAAATCGGTGGGAGCGCAACTCGCGTTGAGGTGGAGTTGACCGAGAACGAAGCGAAAGCCTGCATCGCGAGCGTGACGGTGTTGCTATGGGTCAGGGAGAGGAGACGAGCGCACAAGTCGGTGGGCGTGAGAGGCACTGGCGAGATGACGGACTTGTGGTTGATCATCACCGTGCAGAAGCCGCGCGAGATCACGACGTCGACAGGGTTGTTGGCGTCGTCGGCGATGGAGAGCACGGTGGAGTACCCCGCGTCGCTGAACAGTCGCAGCTCCATGGAGATGCACCAGGTGGAGGGCAGAGAGAAGGAGTCCTTCAGGTCGGTGGTGTGGAGGCGAATGGAGGAGCCCTCGGCGAGGAGGAGTTCGGGCGGCGATGGAGGCAGCAGGAGCGAGGAAGTGAAGATTTGGAGGAGCGAGGTGTGGAGGGAGAAGGAGGCGGAGGCGTGGAGGAGCGAGAAGAGTTGTGTGAGGAGCGACGAGGAACAGTTGGAGGAGAGAAGGAGCGGCAGCAGGGAGACGATCACGGAGTGCTCGGGCAGGAGGAGGAGAAGCGTGTTCAAGAAGGCGTGGTGCGGCACCAGCGACTTCACGTTCCACTCGTCTACAGGTCAGGCAGGCGAGCGAGAGGGACTCTGGAGGAGCTGCTGGAGCACCTGCAGCCACGCGTCGATGGCGGAGGAGGGCAAGGAGGCGACGATGTCGAAGAAGGTGAGTGTGAGGGACACGTGCGCGATGAAGGCTTCGCGGGCAGCGCGCACTTTGAACAGGAAGCAACACAGCGTGGACTGCGGGAGGGTGGCGGCGAGCGTCGCGCCGGGAAGGAGCGCGTCCACCGAGAGGGCGAGAAGGAGGAAGAGAAGCGAGTCGTCGGTCTGCTTGGCGGTCTGCAGCGTCAGCAAGGACTAGATATGAGTGCGAACAACCACCCCCACTCGCCACATGGCGCGGTCCACGGTAGCACTGACGGTTGCGATGAGAGTCGGGTGGTGGTGGAGCAGCGCGAAGAGCGCGAGCAGGAAGTGTTGCCGCAGCGCCAGCTCCTCCTCGTTGGGCGGCAGCGAGGACCAGGCGGCGAAGAAGGGGAGGAAGAAGGACGCCGGCTGCTGGATCGTCAGGTCCGCCGCGCAGTTCACCACCTAGCAGATGACGCACACGACGCACGCCTACGGTGGTGAGAACGAAGTGCGTCTTCACCGCATCCGGCTCCGTGGACAAGGAGGCCAGCAGCGCGGCGACCAGACGCTCCTTCTTGTCCGGCTTCATTCCGTTCGTGGCGACGACCAGCCAGTCGTACCACTTCTCCTCCAGGAACACGCTCTCCTCCGCGCTCAGCAGCACGCTGCCCTTCACGCGCTCGTTCAGCTGGACCAGACGCAGTGTCCGCTCCAGCTGCACGCGTCGGTTCACCACGTTGCAGAACGCCAGAGAGCTGATCATCTCGCGGCGAAGGAGCGCGGCGAAGTCCCTCCACTCGGGCTGGTCCTTGCTTTGCACGCGCGCGAGGAAGACGCACAGCTCCACCGAGACGTCGAACACGCTCTCCTTCTCCATCACGCCATCGCTGATGCACAACAGCGCGTTCATGGAGTTTTGGAAATGGAAGGGGAAGGGCGTGCACAGGCAGTGGTTGACGATGACGAGAATGAGCTGCGCGCTGCGGAGATAGGGAAGATGATCCGCATCGCCCGAGGCCGTTCCGAAGGAGAGCAAATCATTCGCATCGTCCGAGGGGATCGTGCGAATCAGCTGGCGAAGCCAGGCGTGGAGGAGAGAGGGGAATGCGGTGGAGCGCAACGCGCGTCTGCGCCGTGAAAGAACAGAGCAGAACGTACCTATTTTCGGCTAAACGACACAGGATTTCGAGAACGGAGAGTTCATTCATCAGCTCACTCAACGACGCGTTCATACGCGCGGCAATGGACAGCCACTACTCCTCATCCCATTTCCATGACACCACGTTCACGAGACAGGTGCACAGCTCGGTCGGGAAATGCAGGCACGTCTCCTCCGTGCGCGGACACCACGACGCATAGTTGGAGCGGAAGGCCGTGGCGAATGTGGCAAACAGCGCGCGCGCACTCTACACGTGACTCGACCCCTGGGATGGAAACAGCATCGCCCCGTTCAACCGCCTCCTTAAAGGCGTCCCACTGCGGCTTCAAGGATTTGTCGATGGTGCACAAACTACGCTCTCACACGTCGCCATGCAACCCCACTTCCAGTCATAAATGGTGGTGGGCGGAGGCACATTGGGTATGACGGGATCGACAATCGCGCTCTACGATGAGAGGGGGAGTGAAAAGAGAACGAGATCGATGACACAATCCGAATCCATTGAAAAGAGAAGGGATGAATGAGCGACGCACAAATGGATGAGACAAAAAGGAAAGCCCCAAGTGGGATTCGAACACACGACCTGCCGCTTACGAAGCGGATGCTCTACCAACTGAGCTATTGAGGCGCCTGTCTTTGCTCCCTCCATCCAGGTTATAAGCCAGGTCACCAGGGAAAACGAACTCGACCAGATCTCTTTCGATTGTCACGCGACCACAGGGAGAATCGAGGAATGGCGGAGGACTCGCAACGCAGTAACGATCCAAGTACGACTTCGCGCCTTTCGTGATGGAACAGCGTTTGTGGAGCAGAAGCGGAATCCCATCATCTTTGCGCGAACGGAGACTTCCCACATCCCGCGGACGCTTCAGCATCTCAAGCATCCCGAGGGTTTGCACGACGCCGTGTACTCCGCCCACTCCGATGGCTCGCTGAAGCGCACGCCGTTGGCGGCGGCTGAGGAACGCAAGGAGGAGGAGAAGAAAACCCCGGTGAAGATGGGGGTTTGCTTATGGACGCTGCATCACGGATAGTTTTGGAAGCGCCTGTTTCGTTGTTGCAGCGCGAGAGGACCGAGTCCGTCCGATGAGAGTCCGCTGAAAGAGCCGTTGTGCCCGAAGACGCCCACTCCGGAAGAGGATGCTTCGGAGCCGTTTTTGGGTCCGCAGCGCGAAGCGGACGCGGGGAAGAAGACGCTCGTTCTCGACCTCGATGAAACGCTGGTCCACTCCTCGTTCCAGCCCACGCAGAGGTGCCAGTACGTCATTCCGGTGGAGATCGAGGGGAACGTGTACAACGTGTACGTGAATCGTCGTCCCGGCGCTTGCGAGTTTTTGGAGCGCATGAGCGTGTTTTACGAAATCGTGATCTACACGGCGAGTTTGAAGAAGGTAGTTCCGCGGACTCTCGCTGATTGGTAGTACGCCGACCCCCTGCTGGACCAGATGGATCCGAACCACCGCATCGCCTATCGCCTGTTCCGAGAGCACTGCGTGAACTCGGACGGCGTGTTCGTGAAGGATTTGGGGCTGCTGGGTCGGGAGCTGCAGTCCGTGGTGATGATAGACAACAGCAAGACGAGCTACAAGTTTCAGCCGAAGAACGGGATCGAGTGCACTCCGTTCATTGACAACTTTGAGGACCGGGAGCTGTTGGAGATGTCGCCGTTCCTGGAGTACTTGTCCAAGAAGCCGGTAGTTGTTTTGCAGCGCTTTCACGGTAGGACGTCCGGTTGTTCGCGAGCATGTGGAACGAAGCGCGCGAGAGTCAGTCACAGATCGTGACGTACAAGAAGTAGTCTCTTTAGTAGTGAATAGTTTCTGTGTCGTTTTGTTTGGCCTCGAATTCGCGATTTGGCAGGGTTGACAACCGAGTCTTGATAAGTATATTTGTCCGTTGAACAACTGCGCATGCCAGAGTTGCATTTGATCAAAATCTTATTCAAACCGCGCCGTTAAGCCATGGTAGCCTTTCGTTTCGGAAAGAGACTCATTTATCTAGTCTGGAATTGGTTGCACTGACGAATGCTCCCTGATGTACGATAAGCTCAGACTTCGCAAGTACTGCAGATACATTGTGTACAAAATTGATAAAGTCGACGGCGTCGAAACGATCGTTATCGAGAGAGAAGTGAGTGGTTTTGATCGCGAATCATGCGCAGGCTCCCAGAGAGGAGACGTGGGAACAGATGATCGACTCCCTCCCCGCGTACGAGCCCAGATTCATCGTTTACGACTACGAATTCACTGATAGCGAGAGGAGACCTCACGCCGATCTCCTGTTCATTACTTGGTATTGGGCAGCACTCTGACGTGACTGCGTAGGACGCCCGACAACTGCACTGTGAAGCAAAAGGTGATTTACTCCTCCAGCAAGAAGTCCTTCCACTCCAAGCTGGTGGGCTCGAAGATTATCGATGCCTTCGATGCCGATGATCTTCGCGAGGAGAATATTATTAACAAGATCTTGTAACCTTGTTACTGTTCTTATTCCCTGTTTGTTCGCACCTCTGCAGCGGGATTGCGCGAAGTTGATGGCGAGGTCATGTTCCGACGTGAATCGAGTGGACGCCACAAAAAGGTTTGGTGTGCTGCTTCGTTGCTGGCTTCAGTTCCGTTGGAGAGAGCGCTGTCTCCTCTAGGCGGAGACTTGCAGCCAGCAACGAAGCAGCGCCATTGGAGAAGGTAGGTGTGTGTTCGGTTAGCATCCGCACTTTATTCAACTTCGTCGAAGGAATTGGGTCGGCGAGGCTAAACTAGGCGCGGAAATCGGGGAAAGAAGCGTAACGACTATTCCTGCTCCCTTGGGCGATAGCCGAGTGTTTCGGTCCTATACTCATGTCTTGTAGGCGTTGTGGTAGTTATACTCTGTGTGTTTCTCCTTGTTTGTTGGAAGACAGTAATGTTGCGCGCTCACTCCTGCTTTCACAGGGGAGTGCTTGTCACGGTACGGAGAGTCCAATGCTGGAAGGGTTGCGGGAATCGGAGCTGGTATTCCTCCTCGGCATCCTCTCCTCCTTTCCGCATCGGCACCCATATCGAGAACATACACGACCCCTCCATTCCCTACGTGCTCGTCGAAACGAGTTTTCTCACAAGGGGTAGCGAATGAGGCTTCTTTTGACGACCAGTTGCAAAACCGGGCATTTGCATTCATATTCTGCAAGCGGTTGAGGACACAATTCGCAGTTACGGCGCGATTCCCGTTTCGTTGGGCATGCTTGACGGAAACGTATGACATCGTTGTGATTGGACTCAGAAGAGTAGATTCTGCTGGGAATCACGTCGGACGAGCTGAAGCAGCTGTGCACTGTCAACAAGCGCGGCGTCTGCTGCAACCGGTCCTTTTCCCTCATTCGTTTAATGCACAGGAACAACATCGCTCATCTTGCAACCCAGAATACGACGGCCTTCGTCACTCCCTCAGCCGCTTTGTAGATGGAACCAATCCACTGTGACATAGACACATCAGCGAAATGGTTCACATTCCGACCGTGATGTCGGGCGAAGTGGCGTGCGTCGATTTGGACTCGCCCTCCAAACTGAGCGTGCACTCGGATCTGTCGTCGATTCAGGAGACGGAGTCCATCGTTTTTAACCCATTTCCGAGAGTAAAGCATAGCTCGTGTCGACCGGCTTCCATCCCTACCAGGACATCAACCGCTCCCTGTCCTACCTGCGCTCCAACAACGTGAACGTGCTCACCTACCAGAGCGACATGGTTCCAACGACACTGGGGTGTCAATCGTGATTGCCGCTTCCTCTTCTGACAAATAGGAAAGTGAAGTCGCCGCATGCCATTCAACAAGAGGCGCAACTCATCCAGGAGCTCGATGCGCAACGGCGATCCCACAGACCGTCAATCGTGTTCGTTGGGGCCCCACCCTCCTTCACCCAAGAGCAGATCCAGCAGGATCTGACGATGGCTCACGCAGTCGCGTTGGAGAAGCGCGTGCCGGAAGACAGTCTTGTGCGCTACATCCAAAGAGTGCCCGTTTTTGGAACGCGTCAACTGTAGGAGTTGTACAAGAGCAAATCCGTGAACGCGAAGCAGGCGTTTCAGGAGGCACTTCAGCGAAACGCTCAAATCGCATCCAAAATCGCGTGTTCGTTCGTCACGCGCGATTCCTCGTCCTTCCAACCCCTTCCCGCGTTCCCAGAACCGGTTTCCACGACGTACTCCATTTGCAGCATTGGAGGGAAGAAGAGCGAGAGCGACCCGAGCGTGTCGTACCGCATCGTGGAGATGATGAAGAACTACGACATGGCGGCGGAGAAGAACGACAAGATCAGCGCGGTGATCGACGACGGTGGCGTCTGCGGCGAGGCGTGAGGCGTAGTGATGAAGACGATGGTGCAGTCCAAACTCACCTACAGCGAGCATGAGAGCTGCTGGGAGCGGCGCGTGGGCAGGCTGGCGCGGCGCTATCAGCTTGATCTGAACTTCCCGTCGAACTTGTAGGTGGTTGGATGGGTGGATGAGAGGCAGACCCCCGCTGTCGACGCCCAAGCCAGGCGCGCCCGTGTTCATCACCTCCACGTACCTCACCACCGTGGCGTCGCTGTCGCCCCACAGCCACAGCGTTCTCCACGCCCATGCCTCCACCGTCATGAACCACTCCTTCCTTCTCTACCTGTTGTTCACCTCGCTCACGCGAGAAGCCCCGCCGTTCCACATCATGGTGCGTGGCGTCGACTCCTCGTCGCAGCAGATCACCGACATCGCCAAGCACATCGGAGACCCCGAAAAAGGCACCACTTTTGTCAGTGGAATGAAGACTCCTGAAATGACGTTGCTGTTCGACGAGAGCGGCACGCTGGTGAGGAGTTTCGTTGACGATGACTTGATGAAACGCGTTGGTTGCGCGTATGTCAAGAAACATGCCGAAATGATCAATGTCAGAATAGGGAGGGGTTTTGACGTGTAGAAGTCGTCCATTCTCATCACGGACGGCGGCGTCAACAGGGAGACCATGCAGTACATCGTCAAAGCATGCCGTACATCCGGAATTCCGCTCTTTTCCGACTTTTCAGACATCGGGTGCTTTGACGCGGCGCTGGAAACAGGTCTGTTGTCGTCGTCGGACTGGTCGGTGCTGAACGAAACTGCCGTTGTGGCGCTGCTGCGCAGTCTGAAGAAGGAGGAGGAGAGGAAGGAGTGGGAGGCAGAGCTGAGGAGCGAGAACGCGACGGGCGAGAGCGTGCGGGGTTTGGTGGAGCGAGTGGTGGGCGGGATGAAGAACTGCTTTGTGGGCGAGAAGGGGAAGGTGGGGGAAAGGAGGGGTGGTGAGGCATAGGGTCGGACGGTGCTCCTGTCGCTCAGCAATTGGGGACAGTGGATCGTGACGCTGTCGGAGCAGTCCACGGATGTCGTGTGGATGAAGGGAGACAACCAGGGCGTCTTCCTGAGTGGGGCTTGGGAGAGAGCGTGAGGAGTAGATGCTGCGTTCGAGAGCGGGTTCCTCTGGGGGATCATGAACCAGTATCCGATCGACTTGTCGATTAGCTTGGGCTACATTGTGCAGAAGGAGGTGACGGAGAGGCGTTGTATCTTTAGTCGTGATATCAGTAGTGCGTGCTTCGCGAACCAGATCATGAAGTACATGACGGGCATTAGTAGCAACGATTGCTTTTGGTGTGTTTATTACAGCATTGTGTGGGGATGGAGCGTTATGTGAGAATAGAACGATCCCCCGTTTCTGACTCCTCCATTCTTTTCCTTCTACCGAATGAGCGAGTCGGTGGTCTTTTCGACAAACCCTGAAGAGTACATATCTCGGCTAGAAGAATACGCGAATCAGAACCTGTTCGATCCGAGCCAGTTTTCCTTTGATTCCAATTTGGAATACCTGAATCAGCTCGTCCTCATCGCGAAGGACTGTGCGAAGAATGACAAGATGGAGGACGCCTACATCGGCTTTCGTCGCTATCAGATCGTTTTGAACATACTACAGAAGCACAATCTTTACGACCCCAACGATCCCAGAATCGAATCGCTGAACAGGGTGGGATTCCCCTCTCTTCTTCATTCGTAGAAATGCGCACAAATATCGAGTATTGTGGATGCCGTACGCAAGAAACTGGAGGAGAAAGTGACGACCATTATCGCCAGTTCGCACAGTGCCTCCCTTCGTGTTTCCTCATGGGTAGATGCGTGCTACGACTCGCGTACGACGGCCCATTCGAGAGCGCAGAGCAACCAACTCGAGATGAGCACTCACAAAGCGACCAAGAGCGACAACGTCTCCGTAAATGTGTTGCCTCCACTATGCACAGCATCCACGCCTTCGCTAAACGCTTCGAGGCCTCCATCCATGAGGCACACCATTTCGAGTGATTCGCAGGGAAATCAATCCGAGGAGCGGATCCACTACGTGCTGTCGAATCTGAATAGCATTCCGGACGTGCGGGATCAGCGCATTCACGTCGGTCTTCCCCTTCCTGATAACGAGCTCGAGTCGCTGTTGTCCTTAGTACGTGTTGCTATGTGTGGTGATGTGTAGGATGAAGAATAGGTTTCTCTGTTTTGCTTTTTGTTTGTGTTGCACACGCGTCTTGGTTGTGATGGCAATTCCGAAGTGGTTGTATGCTCGAAAACGATCACTGGTCATTCTCTTATGTCTCTAGTGACTCCACATTCCTTTCTATTCCACTGATGGAATGATCTGTTCTCTTCGGTGCACACCGCTCCCTCCCCTCCTCTCCCCTCCCTCCATCTCCTCCCCTCTTCTCACCCTCCTTTCCTCTCCCTTCCCTCAAACCCGTGCGCCCAATCAAACGCGCC
>JANPWJ010000517.1:0-12150 GCA_027406325.1 Blastocystis sp. subtype 2
GACTGTTGAAAACTCCAAATGGAGATGAATGGCAAAAGGAGGGGGTATTTCGGCAGTCTTCCAGAGCGAACGACAATCACAACAATGTATTCTCGAATTCTTAGACCCTCTCTCCTCGTTCCAACCAGTAGTGTAGATGACAACGAGAGGGCGTAATGCGTAGAAGGGGCTCAGGAGAATAGCAACAAGCTCGATTCCCAGCTACTTGCTCAACATTCCAGCTACGGAAGTCACCACGCTCGCAAACGGAGTTCGTGTGGCGTCACAGGTGCTTCTCGGGAAGGCGAGTGATTGGGTAGGGCGGATACGGACAGACGTCTTCCGTCGGCGTGTTCATCGACACTGGAAGCCGCTACGAGACAAAGGAAAAGAACGGAGTCGCGCACTACGTGGAGCACTTGTCTTTCAAAGGAACCCAGCGACGGAGCCGCATCGACATCGAGAAGGGAATCGAGAACATGGGTGCTCACCTGAATGCGTGCGAGTCGAGCGAGCTGTGATGATGAGTAGTTACACAAGTCGAGAGCAGACCGTCTACTACTCGCGATGCTTCAACAAGGATATTGGCGAGGTCATGGACATTCTGAGCGATATCCTCCTCCACTCAAAGCAGGGGTTCTCTGCGCTCCATAATTCGTAGATTCGATCCGACGGCGGTCGACAACGAGCGTCGGACGATTCTCCTGGAGGCGGATGACGTCTTCCAGAACAAGTACGAAGTGACCTTCGATTTGCTGCACGAAGTGGCCTACGGTGGCTGCGGACTGGGTCTGACCATCCTGGGTCCGGAGTCCAACATCAAGAGGTGGTCTTCATCAGAGAGGCGTGAGGCGTAGAATTCAGCGCGAGGACCTCGTGAACTACATCCAAACCCACTACACGGCGCCGCGCGTGGTCATCGCCGGAGCGGGCTCGATCAACCACGCGGATGTGCGATCGCGGTGTGCGTGTGACGCGTAGCTCGTCGAAATGGCGGACAAGACCTTCGGGCACCTCCCCTCCAAGCCGCTCAACGGCGCGATCGTGCCGCCGCTGACCAAGAACTTCACGTCGTCCATCAAGACGATGATCGTAGGCGCGGCGGTGGGCGTTCACCGTAGGACGACAACTACCCGTACTGCAGCATCGCCGTCGCCTTCGAGGCGGAGGGCTGGTCGCACCCCGAGGCGCTGACCTTCATGATCATTCAGGTGGGTGTGGAGGGAGTCGGTGACGCGTAGACCGTGCTGGGGCAGTGGAACCGCATGTCCGGCTCGGGCGCCAACCTGACCTCGCAGTTCTGCACGACGGTGGCTCGCGAGGACCTGGCGCACTCCGTCAGCACGTTCTTCACCTGCTACAAGGACACCTCGCTGCTGGGCGTGTACTCGGAGTGCGCGAAGGAGACCATTCCGCGTCTGATGGAGGTGACGATGGAGGTGGGGGCTGGCTGCGGGGGTGAGGCGTAGTCGCTGCGCGACCTGAGGGACCACGTGACGGCGGAGCAGGTGGAGCGCGCGAAGAAGCAGTTGAAGGCGTCGCTGCTGATGCAGCTCGACGGGTCGCCGTTCATCGTGGAGGACATCGGCAGACAGATGCAGATGTACGGGCGCCGTCTCACGCCCGCGGAGACGTTTGCTCGCATCGACGCGATCGACGTGGGTCGCGTGAAGGACGTCGCAACGCAGTATCTCGTGAATAAGCCCGTCGCTGTCGCTGCCTACGGTCCGGTGGAGTCGCTTCCTTCGATCGACTGGTTCCGTGAGAAGGATCGAGCTTAGTGCATTTAGGATGTTCAATGGTTTCTTCGGTGTCGTTTGCTATCACTAGTCCTCTGATTCGTGGTTCTTTGGGATGTTTGTTTGTGTTGTAATGTGCTGGTTTGGATTGGATTGTACTGCTTTTGAAAGGCGTATTGTGCTGCTTTGAAAGGCGTGTTGTACTGCTCAGAATCGTGATGCACTCTGCGCTGGTGAAAACTGTATTCTACCTATAAGAGAAAAGGGGCGAGGATGATAATGATAGGGAAGGTCCCAGTTCTTGTTCGATAGGAGTCCGTTGGATTGACAAGCACGTCACAAAATGCTTCCACTACTAGCACATCGAATAAGACCGAATGGAATTGTAATACTACGCGTTTTCTCCTCGTCTTCGTACGAAGCTGTCATCGACAAAGCGGTCCTTTCAAAAGCCCTTAACCGGAAACCGAGCAACCACTACCACATCTTCAGCACTAGAGTACGCTCCAGTCTGGGCGGTGAATCGTAGTATCACTCCAGCAACAGAGAGTATCTGCAGGTTTTGGAGCAGTACTGGGGCGAGCAGCCGGAACGGAAGCCGACCGGAGTGAGCGACCACATCGCCTCAGGCATTGTGAATCTCCTCTTCAAGTGCGGCAATCTGTACTTCGGAGACAACTACATACGACGTGCCATCTTTCTGGAGAGTGTGGCGTCCATTCCCGGTCTGGTGTGCAGCGACCTCCACCATCTGCGCTGTCTCCGGCGCCTCCAGCCAAACGAGTGGATCAAGCCGTTAGTGGACGAAGCAGAGAACGAGCGAATGCACCTCCTGGCGGTGCGCACCTACACGCACCTGACGATGGTGCAAAAGCTGTTCATCCGCATTCTGCAGGCCAGTTTCATCGCTCTCTTTTCCTTCATGTTCGTGTTCACTCCCCGCACATCGCATCGTCTCGTGGGTTTCCTGGAAGAGCACGCGGTGAGCTCCTACACGGAGATGCTCAAGCGCATCGACAGTGGGAAACTGGCCAATCCGCCAGCGACGAGCATCACCAAGGAGTACTGGGGACTGCCCGAGGACGCGACACTGCGTGACGCCCTTCTCGTGATTCGCGCCGACGAGGCCGACCACCGCCTCGTGAACCACACGCTGGGAGACGAGTACGACAAGAAGAGGCCGATTGTCGGCAAGAAGTGGTACGCCGGATCTGCATTTCCCATCGATCTCCACGAACCCTTCGGCCCCTACATGGACTTCACGAAGAAGTGGTGTTGTTTTCAAGAAACACGCGTAAAGCAACTTGGCTTTCACGAGTCGGCGCTTTAGAGTATAGGTTTGGAACACAGATATCACAATGAGTACCGTAATGGTGATGACGGAAAACACGATCAGCTTGTTGTCCAAGTCCACTACACGTTACACTCAAACACTGTGACGACTCGCAATGGCGCGGATCTCTTCGTCGTGCTCCTGAATGACGCTACTCATCAGACACAGCACTCTACACTACTCCACCGTGTCCTGCACTTCGTAGAGAGAATCCACGATCCACTGCGTCTGGACCTCGACATCCTCAAGGTTCTGGAACTGAGCGAGATGGGAGTAGTCCTTTGCCTCGATGCCGAACTTGTACTTGAAGAAGAGGTACATATCCTCCTGATCTGCACGTTACGCCACGATGATACCGCCCACTGTCGTTGTTAAAGCACACCTTGTACGTGCCGGAGTAAGGAGAATTGAAAAGGAACTTTCCCTTCTTTATGTCGTTCGCTTGGTATATGATCTTGTTGGCGGGATCGTAGACCTACCCATCAGGAGTGGAGACGAACCGATACAATCACAGTCACCTTGCTCTTATCCTCACTCAGCTTGGCTGGATCCGCCAGGATGTATTTCCCCTTTGTCAGGACGTGCTCGTCCATGTGTTCTGTGAAGCACTACTCCCTAAGCGAGCAATTCAGACAACTACGCGTTGACCTCCTGCAGGAACCGTCAGTCCAAAGGTAGAGCAACCCACGAAGAGGAGGCAGCAAGTTAGCAACAGAGAGAACGCCATAGCAATGGAATAGTGAGACTCTTCAACAAACAGACGATAGGATACAAGAATCAATGTCTGTGACTGTGATGGTGTCTGTGACCATGACCGTGAGAACGGCTACGGCTCCGACTATGGCGATGACCGTGACTACGACTGTGACTATGACTGCGACTGCGGCTGCGCGTCCGTCTCTCTTCCTCCTCCTTCTTCCCGGACTCCATCCACGCCTTCTTTGCTTCCTCACTTCCGTAGTCGTGCAACTCCTCTCCCTCACCCTCTCGTTGCTTCTTCTCCTTCTCCACCAGCTTGCTCACGCTCTCGTTCAGCTTCTGCAGACGCGCCTCTCTCTCCGCGGCAACTCGCTTTTCAATTTCCTCCTCCTCATACCTACGCGATCAACAAACACGCCAACGACATACCCCTGCTCTTCCATTTTGTCCCGCAAATCCAGCAACGCCACCTCGATCTCTCTTCGCGCCTGGTGCTCCAAAATCGATTTGTCTTGGGACTTCAGCTTGGGCTCCACGATTTCCTGGTTCTGCGTTTGAGTAAACTGGAGGACGCGGGAAGGACGGATGTAGCTCAGATTCCGCTGAACAAAGCCGTTGGTTCCCGAGCCTCTCGCCGTCTTCAGCCCAATACCGTTGTACATGCTGTTTCGATGCGCTTTTTGACTCCGTCATGAAGTGGCAGAAATCGGTCCTATTCTGCACTATTGTCCACGGGACATGCCCGCTCCATGTGGATCGCGACCGAGTCGTTTTCGATGTCAAACGCTCCCTTCTTGACAAGATGAGAATGCGACGATATGGGCCAATACATGTATAATAGAAGAGGGATGAATCGACAGGAATGGGCACCAGTGAGACGTAATCCTGTCCCGATTCATGCACCATCCTTTTCCTATTGAATTCTCCACATCGTGTTCATTGAGTAAAGGATGCCTTTCAAGCGTAGGTAGGTATTGTTTTCGGACGATCATTGAGGCGACTTTCTGAGAGTGTTCTCATTCTGGCGTGTAGAAATCACGGTCGTTCCAAGAAGGGAAGAGGTCATGTGAATCCCGTCAGATGCACTCACTGCGGTCGTTGCGTTGGCAAGGTAGCTTCCGCCTCCTGGTGTTGATCGGGTAGGACAAGGCTGTGAAGCGTTTCCAGGTGAGAAACATCGTGGACGCGTCTTCGCAGAGAGATATCCGCGACGCTTCCGTCTATGAGCGTAGTGCTCGTGTCGTTTCTGTCATGGCGTAGAGTACACTCTTCCCAAGCTCTACATCAAGCAGCAGTACTGTGTCTCTTGTGCTGTGCACGGTCGTATCGTCCGTGGCCGCAAGGCTGAGGAGAGACGTATTCGTGAGTACGTCCGTCCCCAGTTCAAGGGTGATCGCTCCTAAATAGAGTTGTTGGAATATGTGGTGAATGACCTGTTTTCTAAGATACGTGCGCTTTAGGGGGTTGCTTTTGAGGGTGATAGCTCTGCGGAAAGCATGTGCTTTTGAGGAATCCAGCTCTTCTGGATAGCTTTTGAGGAATCCAGCTCTTGGATCCCACTCAAACCGGAATCCACTTTCACAGACACTCTTTCAAAGAAACACGAGCATGGTACAAGAGCTATTCTTCACGATTAAAAGAAATTACAGGCGGAGGATCAATAATCCTATCTCCGCGTGTGACCATAATAGTATCCCCCTTGGTCATGCGACCCACCGCCATCTCCCCAAAACTGCTCCAGGCCGTAGTAATTAGCAAGTTCGACCGCGACAACAGGTAATTGTCCAAAATCGCTCGATTCACCGCCGGCTCGTTGAAGTTGTACGCCAGCACCTTCGTGTGCATCATCGGCAAGTCGGACAGGAAACACGTAATGTTGCCAAACCGCTTCACAAACAGGTTTTCCACATTAGGAGAGTCCGTGCTGATGAACCACAGGGGCCTCAACGACGTCCGGTTCGTATAGTACTCCGCGTAGTGAATGAACGTGTCGATGTCGTCCATGAAGAGGAACTTGCAGTTGTCGATAAACGCGCTATTGCCGAGACCCACTCGAATCTGCATCCCGATCACGAACCGGTCGCTCCACAGTCGAGTCACGTTATCCAGCCGGCTCTGCAGCGACGGCTGCAGCGAAAAGAAGTTCAGCAGCCGGTAGTAGATATCCGCTGCGATCGCGTTGTAGTCCCCGCGCCTGGCCGTGCGCACAAGGCCCCTGCTCACGAACTCGTCGTAGTACAAGTCGTTCTTCGCGAGAGACGCGAACAACGGGCAATTGGTAATCACGTTGATGTTCTTGTCCCCGAACTCCTTGTTGATGAGCCCCTTCTTCAGCCGCTTCGCTTCGATGCACCGTCTCCAAATCTTCAGAGGAGAACCCTTCGAGAGAGACGCTACGAATAAGGCGCGGACACAGCCAAAACAGTTGTAGTCGTAGTGGTGGCCCTCCAGACGCAGGTCAAAATAGGAATCGAAGCTGGCCCAATCATCAACTACAGCGTCACGAGAAAACACAAGTGCGAACGCAGCAGTCCACGGTTTGTCACCATGGCTACTAAAAGACTGGAGATCAATCCGTTCATCTTGTTCGCAAGCCCCGAATTCGTAGTCGTGTACACTACGTAGTATTCAAAGTGCGAATGACGAAGACGGTGCTGGTACTTGCGGAAGTACTCCTTGTATGCCATCCATCTTCTGTCCTGATCCTTTGCCGACACCCACGTCGTGTTATGGAAATCGAATGACTCCATAATACTCCCGGGAAGTCCCACAACATCCAGAAGGGACTCCTCGTCGATCCTCCCAGATGCCTTTCCATTCACCCAGTTCCACAGAAAAACAAAGACAAACAGGATTATATAGATAATGGCTCTCCGAAACAACAAATCATCTATATTGTTCATCTTTGTCTGCAGAGAAACCCCTGTTCAGAGGAAGTTGAGAACTCGCTCTTCCGCTGAGACGACAAAGACACCTCACTCTATGTCCATGGAAATGGGTGATCACTTCCAGTCTCCTGCGCCAGTCTCCAAAGGGGTTGGCGATGATGACCCCGGCATGTTTGAATCTCCCTCATTCCCCTTGATCTCGCAAACAAACAAGCAACGTTACATATCACACTTCTCCTGCATGGGCGTTAGCTTGAATGACGGCTGCTGCGCGTCAACAGACCCGTCCTCCTGACGAATGTACGTCTTGATCTGGAGATCCTCCTCAGAGATCACGAACATGCGCCCTCCACGCAGCATACTACACATCACTCCACGGAAGGGCTCTCACTCCTTTGAAGGTCCGTAACTACCAACGCCCGACTTCCGTCCGTACCCCAGGAGGATGCCTTCAAAATCCACCACGTAGTCATCACAGTGGTCATGTCCAGCAAACACGCCCAAGATGTTCCCTCTACTGCTCACACCCACTCAGCATCCTCACTCTTCTCTCATCGCCGCCAGCAGTCCCGTGTTCAGCGCTTGGCAACACACATCCTCATCCTTCCGACCCACACTCGGGTAGTGCTACCCATGAATCGAGCACGCGACAGTTACGTTAAACGCGTACATGTACTCCTGGAGAGGAATGTGCATGAAGGCAAGTCCCTTCTTCACGCCCTTCTGACTCTGCTTCAACGCCATGGACGTGCTCCGATACCAGTCGATCACCGACAGCGGGACACAGCCATAGCCCTTCACCCCGTAACATGTGTAGTCTTCGCTGTCGAAGAACCACAGATTCATCACCACCTCCGATGGGTCCTTCGAGCTGTACACGGGAATCACAAAGTTGCTCGCACCTCCCGTTTCCTCCGAGGAGAGAGACGTGAGACTGGTTGGGTTCTCCATGTCCATCTCGATGATCTCTCGACGCGACAGATTCGCCTCTCCGTCGTGGTTGCCGAGCGTGTAGCCGTACGGGATCTTGCGCTCAGTCACCACAGAGCTCCAGTGTTTCCATTGATCACGGAACCAGCCCTCCGTGTGGTTCCAGTTCCCTCCTAGTATGTACGCCATGCAAGAGACAGTACCCGAAACCATATCTCCCGTGAACGCGACGAAGTCGGGATTGTCGAGACTTATGATTCTTCTCATGATGTCGGTAGCTAAGCGGTCCTTGTCCATGTCCTCTCCATAGTGCAAATCCGTGATCTACCGTCAATCGTCCCAAGCACCCCCACTTGCATGATTCTGAACTCCCCGTTCTGCGAAAAGCGGAGAACAGGCTTGCAGTTGCAGACGCACAAGACCAAGAAGAGCAGTGCCAGCATGTTTCTGACCAACAAACAGCCCCGTACTATTACGATTCCAACCTCTAAATGATTTACAGCTCAGCACTGCCGAGAGCACTCGTGATCTGAGTCCACACGTTCTCGATGGGAGCATCCGCCTGAATGGTCTTCACAAGGCCCTTCTTTCCGTAGTAATCGATGATGGGGGCCGTCTTGTTGTGGTACTCGTTGAGGCGCTTCTCCAGCACTTCAGGAGTGTCATCCTTACGCTGGATCAGAGGCTCACCAGTGATGTCGTCCTTGCCCTCCTCCTTAGGAGGATTGAACACCACGTGGTAAGAGCGGCCCGAAGCAGGGTGCACTCTGCGGCCCGAGATACGCTCCACGAGCTTGCTGTCGGGCACGTCGAAGGCGAGAACGGCGTCGATCTTCATACCGTCCTTGGCGAGCATGTCGTCGAGCTATTGCGTCAAAGCACGATGGAAACAATACCATCTCAGCCTGAGGAATGGTTCTGGGGAAACCATCCAGAATGAATCCCTTCTTGCAGGCAGGGCTCTTGATGTTGTCCTTGATGATGTTCACCACGATATCGTCGCTGACCAGCTGACCATTGTTCATGGCCTCCTTAGCGCGAAGACCGTACTCCGTTCCTATTCGTCAGAGCGAGAGAAGAGCGAGCCCACCCTTGGCGACGGCGTCACGAAGCATGTCACCAGTGGCAAGATGACAGACGCAGTACTCCTTCTTGATGGCAGGAGCCTGAGTACCCTTACCGCAACCGGGAGGTCCTAGAAGTCAACTCGACAGGGCACACAAATACCAATCAGAATGGTTCTGACACCTCTTCTCTTGGAGCAGTCGACACGACGCTCCAGCTCGTTGATCAAATCTTCAGTAGGAATGTTCTGCATACTCTTCGTTGGTAAATAATGAGGGTTTTGGATGGATGGTTGTTAAGGTAGAACCCCTTCGTGACCAACAACCACCGAACGCACTTCTCCGACGCGGAATTGCACATTCCTGAGTTTGCCCCTATTTCGGTTCTCGCTGTTTTCAAGAATTGCACAGTAGAAACGAACAATTCACCTTGGGTAGACAGCGTATTTGATTCCTCATGCTCTAGTGCATTATATATAAGATGTCTACACACAGAGAACCAAGCAACAAAGAAGAACTGTACTCGCAAGGGAGAAGAATGATGGAGTACATGGATTTGGCGGACACACTCACAGCAGAACAGAAACAACAAGTACGTTTCGTATTCTCCCTGTATTACTCTTACAGCTGGAGGAGTTGCGCCTCCTTGTCCCGGAAGGAACGAGTGACTCCAAACTCCAAGGCCTTATTTTGTCCTGCAAGGGCGATAGAGCCAAACTCGGCATCCTTGTTAGCGACTTGTGGAATTCCTGTCGTCTCCACTCTCTTTCTCGTCACGTGTAGGCGAGACCTCTGACGACGGATGGGAGGAAGTCACCGGCAGAAGCAAGCCTCACGTTTCTCCTCCTTCCCATTCTGACCTCTAGAAGGTGCAGGAGAAGGACAAAGATGCGTACGATGCTGCTGAAACGGTATCGGCTCCTCCGAGAGTCCATCCTCAAAGGACACGCCCCGCTCCGCAGAACACCAGAAGAGTTGTTCCCACGACAAGACCGAATCGTCCTCGTGATCACGCGGTTGATGCCAAGCCCCAGGTCAATCGGAAGCCCAGTGCTTCTCAGCACCCCTCCGTGCAGCCGAAGCCTCGTGTCGTCCCTCCTGCTCCCGCACCCGTCCAAGCCCCTCGACCCTCTACGCAGGCTCCCGAAGAGAGGAAGCGACTGGACTGGAGTCGCTGCATAAAGAAGGCCCCAGAGTCTGCTGAACCCAAGCCTGCTCAGCCTGTTCAGCCTGCTCAACCTGCTCAGTCGACTCCTCGTCTTGTGCTGGAGGTGAAGCCCGTGAAGCAGAACCGTGTTGCTGCTCGCACCGAGTATCGCGTGCCCATGAGGGAGGAGACGGGAGAGTCCTTCGAGGCGGCACTCATCAGCGCGGCGCGTCAGCAGGCGGCGCAGCAGTCCCTGGCTCGTGCCGACGACCCCGCGTCTCTTGTCGTGGTGGATGCGTCGCTTCACGCGTAGAACCCTCTGAAGACGCCCAAGTCGCAGTTGGATGTGGGCAGACTGGAGCCCTCGGTGCCCGCAACGTCGGAGGAGGAGTCCAACTCCAAGGGGAAGCCCTTCGCGTTCAGTCTGGGGCCCTTCGCCAACACCAGCTCCTCGCCCTCGATCATGTTCGGCAGCAGCGTCGAGGAGGCGAAGGCGAGCAGTGGGCGTCAGCGGCGCGCGTCATGCGTAGGCTTCAACCACTCGAGCGCTGCCATGCCCATGGCACAGCCCGCGTCACAGCCCGTTCAGCCTGCCGTGGGGTACTTCCCCGACGCGCCGTACTACGGCTACCCTCAGTACTCGTCGATGTACTCCGACTACCAGAGCATGGGTGTGGCACCGGGCATGCAGGTGACGGCGCAGAACCAGACGGAGCAGAGCACAGCACAGAATTCAAACAGCGAGGCGTTCGCGGCGGAAGCGTCAAACGGTTACATGTCCTATCAGGTAGTCGCTCTGCCGTTCCGTGATGCGTAGTTCCCTTATAGCATGAACAGCTACTACCCATATATCTATAAGTACCTGCGGTCTCTCGGGGTCACGACTAGTATTCCTAGCAACGACTACGAGTACAGTGCCTATGGCGGGTTCAACAGCTATAACAGCTTCGTGGGCTACACCAACTATAGTCAGCCGCAGGTGCAGCAAGAGCAGCCACAGGATAAGGACGCGACTCAAAAAGAATAACTGGGCTCGTGTTTGTTGGCACATTTATGTCACTCCTGAACCGAATTCTCCTCCCCCTCGTCCTCCTCTTCGTCCCCGTCTCCCTGTGCAGAGGAATCTGCCCTACGGACTCTGTTTGGGAATCCGTCTCAGTTGGTGCCAACTCTACGGTATCGTGCAACACGCGCTTTGGAGTGGACTATCTCGCCGGATTCTCCCACCGTCCCTGCGTTGGCACTGCAGACAACCCTTCTTGGGGAGAAGAGGTCTCCCTTTGCGTGTATCTTCCCCCTTCCAACATTTCGTATCCGACCGGTCTGATCTATCGGACGGGATCCACTATTTCGATCACCCCCACGTATTCTGGCTATGTGGAGGAATGGAGCATTTCCCCGCCGTTACCGGATTATCTGAGTTGGGACTCCCAGACTGGACGCATTTCTGGGACTCTAGTCGTGGCATTTGAAAGAACCTACCAGATAACGGCATCCAATTCCGACGGAACGGCAACAGTTTCGTGGACACTCAGTGTTTTGAATGCCGGCTGTCCAGAAGAGGGGCCATGGCCCCAAACTGAGTCGGAAGAAACGGCGAGCATCCCGTGTACGGACAACTATCGCTACGTCGGGTCTCTGCTGCGTCGCTGCGAGGGATATGCTCTGCCTACGTGGAGTGCCGTGATCGACAACTGCACTCTGGGTCCTCCCTACGCCTTGCGCTACCCGCAGACCACGTTGGTCGCCTACCAGAATATTGGAATTGACGTGCTCACTCCCACCTATCGCGGGAAGGG
Organism: Blastocystis sp. subtype 2; assembly: GCA_027406325.1. NCBI lineage: Eukaryota > Bigyra > Opalinata > Blastocystidae > Blastocystis > Blastocystis sp. subtype 2. The sequence goes on from JANPWJ010000517.1 coordinate 11,579, forward strand.
AGATCAGTTCTTTTCGCAGCCCTCGTTCCCCACTGGTCTTCTTCTTGACACCAGTACTGGAGCCATTTCGGGAACGGCTACAGGGGCAGTAGGCTGTTCTTCCTATCTGGTTGGTATTCGGAACGAGATCGGCAGTTCCTCGACTCCCCTTCAGATTTGTGTGTTGAACGGGACGGAGCCGTCCAACTGGCGAATCACGAATCATCCCAAGAGATGGTTCTGGTACTCTCTCTCCGCATGTGTCGTGGTTGTCACGCTGATGATCACCGTCTCCGTCCCGTGCTGTTTGTACAGGAAGCGGAGAAGCAAAGCAGAGTAGGATACGCGTTGTAACATGATTCCTTTGTTTGTTCAACTCGCACGACGGAATTCAGTCTTGGGATCTCCGGTGACTGTCACCACCGCCTTCTCGTCTATCGTGGAATCTTCCTTGTCCCTTTTTCCACAAATCGAAGTAGAGATTCGTTCCCTATTGGATTGTTTTGTAGCCAACGCTTCTCTCCGCAGCCTCATCGCGTAGATAACCGAAATAGCAAGAGTTGAACGAACATGCTTACCCGACTCGCAAATAA
>JANPWJ010000518.1:0-31317 GCA_027406325.1 Blastocystis sp. subtype 2
CTACGTCCTCCATCTTCACACCCTTGAAGAGAGTGAGATGAGAGGGATAGGCGAAATCGGAATCATCATCCTTCGGCGCAGAAAGACTCAGTACAACAGATACTATGCGTGATCAGGCTACACAGAACCCCACATAACACAGTAAGAACAAATGTGCACTTCATTTAAAGAATAATATGGGTTTGCGTTTCTTTCCTTGCATTTCGAGAATCGCGGTTCACTGACGGAAACAGGTCAGGAGATGAAGAATCCTTCGTTTGATTGGCTCTCGCAGATACTGTCACGTCCAAACTCGCTAGTCCCGAACTCGCTAGTGATGCTTCTCATTCCATTCACACTGTAACTCGCATTTACGAATTGTAATGAGTCGAAACGGATGGAATGTATCATTCTCCGGCTCATCCTGCCACAATCAGATTATCACCGGATATGGAACCAAGACAGGTTGCGTGTGTTCTCCTTTCGATACGAGACCTCTTCTCTTGTGTGAAACGCAAGAAGCAGTATCGGCCATCCGTATTGCACTGGTACACATTATTTATCGCACGGGCACATGGAAAGGACTGGAATACAGCCACTCCGCTCATTTCCCAGAATACAATTCATCCATTGTTCGTTATCTCAATTTGTGGATCCTGATTCAAGTGTACACAAAAGAAATGGATCACGGAGTGCTATTGGAGGAGGGTGAGAATGGAAGAGTTCATTTTATCTAGCTCCATATAAATTGGAAAGACAGAGGTATGAGCAGCACATTACTCCGCGTTCACTCCGTCCTATGAACCCTTTCCAGGAATCAGGCAGCTGGCATCCTTTTCATCCGAAAGCATTCATCCAGACACCAGCCGTTTCCAATAAGGATATCAGACTCAGCAATCCCTCCTTCTCTAATCATGTCTTCAGGCATGCTCGATCTTTCCGTCGTGCATTACTCAGATTACGCAGGGTAATAGCCACTACACGTTCAGAGTCTAGTCCTTGCCTCCACCTCCAATCGATACTCAGAAAAGACATACGCTAAATATGCACAACAGTTCCTTTAAAAGAACAACTGTGGAATCCTCTCTGTCAAAACGACTCTTCACGATGATAGAGCGTACTCCCTTGCAAATTGCGTATAGAAACAAACAAACCACGCCTTAGAGAACAAGGGGACTCCCTTCTCATCCTTCTTGCAGAGAAGACACTGCCATTTCTCCTCCGTTTGTACGCGGTTCCACTATTCATCACCCCCACAATATGTCCTCACCTCCTCTTCTCCCATATGCAGCATAATACAGTTCGAGCACACACAATGGCTGCAGAAGTCGCACAGCACGACGTTGCCTCCGTCGCCACAGCAGCAGCAGTCGCAGTCGTGATCATCCTCTTGCTGCCACTCGTTGGCGAGGTACTCCTCCAAGCACGACTTGCACAGGTACACGTGCTTCAATTTGGGGTGGTCCACCAGGTCCTTCCGGTCACCGCAGTGTGTGCAGAAGCGCCGCTTCTCCGACGTCACTCTGTAATCGTTCGCTTCGGAGTACAGTGTCTGCTTCGAGAGTAGCTCCTTCAGATGGGACAGATGGAAATGATCCGCCAATCGCACGAGGAGCTTCATGTTCTATAGCTAATCCCGGAATCCAGGTTCGAACTCCAGACACGGATTCGCCCACTTCCACGTCGGAGAACTCCTTGTGCTTCTCACTCTGACCAATCTTGTCGATGACGGTCTGCAGCACTTCGGCCGTTTGCGAGATGGAGGATGTGTGGTACAGTATATCTTCCTGCTCCATGAAAAACTCCCCGTACTCGGGATCACTACAATGAAGACCCACGCTCAATCCCACTTTGACAGCTCGTCGAAGAATGCAACGATGCTGTTGTTCAGCGTCTCGAGGCAGAACGGAAGCAAACTGCCGTTGTACGCAATCGCCGTCTTTCTCTTGGGAGGGTTCGGTTTCTTTCGCTTTGCCGCACTCTTCTCGTCGGCGTGTTTGTCGCTGTCGCGCTTCTCCCTCTTTGGAGCAAGGAGCACATCGCCATACTCCTGTCTCACCTTTTCGATGTCCTTAACAATTTCGTCGTGCTTTTCGTTGGAAACGCAGTGCTTTCTACGCGTGAAATCCCCCACGATCGCAAACTTGTGGTTCTCCCAATCCATTATCTGGCACTCCTCGCTACAATACGTTCGCTTCAAGCAGCAGTCACAACTATGCCATCAGTTACCCAAACCCCATTTCAAACATAACAGTGGCTTTCCTCGCACACCGGGGGTTCTGACAAATCGGGCTGAGTCCCTCCATGCAATATGCACGATGTTTCTAACGAGTGGAAAAGAAGAAACAGATTAGTGGGTTACTCCCATTGTGCGCGCACTTGATTATTCTAATTGAGGTCGTTCCATTTGTGAAGCGTTTGCTTCTCCTTCCTCTCCCTGACCGAATCCCACTCAATGAGCACAGAGTTCGCTCGAAACGGTTATCCTTCATGTGTTCATATCGTTTCTAACCCTCTTGTCGTTGTCGTCCTTGATGTCAACCATCCCTTTGGCAGAGCCTCTCTTTCATGGCACCCATTCCTAGTGTCCAAAACACATCAAGAAGTGGATAACTGACCACACCCTCAGTTTTCCACTTACACTGTTGTGTACTGGTGGGATATGCGTTTATTCGACTTACAGAATGAATTGCTCTTTGTTCCATCCCTCTTCTTCCTTGTCCTAAGCGGTACCTTGTCATCCTCGCCTGATATTGGTTTACGCTCAAATTCGACATCTGCTATCGGAGATGAATGTAGGCAGCTCGCTCTCCCCGTGAATCCTAGTCTGTGGCTCGTATTCAACTTGCTATGCCAACGAGACCCATTGTATGCGTTTGTTACCCCATTTTTTTCCTGTAGCTGTGGAAATCACCTATCAACTCTTCGATTATGAGAGATCCTCTTCTGCGTTCTTTATCACCAACGCCACCCTTTTCAACAACGACAACTGCATTCATATTTCTCCGGTCGCTACTCTTTCCTTCTGGAACGAGATTCTGAGCTACGATGCGCCTGTTGCATCGTATAGGAGGGCGTATGCGTATGGCATTGTCCACGAAGCATTCTCCCTTATCTCCTCCCCTTCCCTTGACACCCTATTCTCATTGTACTCGTTCTCTTCCTTATTCACACTAGAAATGTTTCAACCGATTTTTCGTCTGTGTTTGCGAACGCCACACTCTTTCTGACAGGGCGCAACGGAACCGCCTCGTTTGATCTTCGTCCTGCATTCGTTTTGTCATCACCCGTAGACTACGACACAATCCGCATTTCGCTTGACGGCAACGAGGAGCAGTCTTTTGAGTTGGCAGACTATCATTGTGCAATCAACATGGCGGTTTCATGTTCTAGTTTGTCACGTGGCTGCGATACAGAACGTCATCATTTTCGTCTTTGTGGTAATCGTCTTGGTCCTCATCCTGGGGTTCCTGTTCTACGCTCTTAGCTCTCAAATCGCTGTACTATATCGAAGGAGATTGAAGTCCCATGTGCTGAAGAGAAGAATCCGACCGAGGGTCATTTCTTCTCCAATCCCGCTGAGTGTGAATCCCTATTCTGTGTGACGCTGTTTGTTGGGCACTCCTTGTGATAGTTGCTGGCGACCATTCACGAATACTCTTTGTCAATCACTCAGGACAACACTCACAGCACGCCTTTCCCAAACAAACACACAAGGATTGCCTCTTTAGCGATGCCACCTCCTTCGTTACACACTCACACATCCAGATCTTGATCCCTTCGGCGATCTGCTCCACCGCCACCTCCGACAGCATGTGCAGCGTCACCAGCCAGCTCACCAGCCCCTCGACACAGTCAACGCCGTACACGAACGGCACGATCAGCTTTATCGGCTTCTTCGACGGCTTGCCTACGGAGAAGAGATCGTCACACACCCCACTGTACTGGCGAATCACGCTCAGCTTGATCACGTTCTGCTCGCTGGAGAGCCAGCTGACCACGAGCAGGTCCTTCAGCTCCTATTCCTCACTCTCTCCACTCTCTCTCACCTCGCTTGACGTCGCCGCCTTCGGCTGCGTGTCCAACTGAAGCACCAACTATACCTCACTGACCCCACACAACCCCCACGCGCGGATACTCCTGCGAGGGCGACTCGGACAGCGCCTGCGACGACTCCAGCGAGCCCGCCTTCTTGATCCGGTTGAAGCTGGTCCGCGACGACGAGTCGTCATGCATCTACTCATAAGACAACGACGCCACCACCACGGGAAGGAGGATGGGCGAGGCAAGCAACTCTTCTGCTGTGGGACGGCTTTCTGGATCCCCTATCAGCTGGAGGATGAGTCCCTTGATCGAGGGGTCGGAGACTTCTTTCAGTCCGTCGGGAGGCGATTCCTGGGAGTGAGCCGGGTGATGACGATCATTACCGAGAGGATCTTGGAGATCAGCTCCACCGTGCTTCCGCACTCACTGTACGGAGGTTTCCGCGTGATCAACTCCAGTAGACACATTCCGAAGGCGTACATGTCCGTCTTCTCGTTGTACACGTTTGTATTGATGATCTCGGGTGCCATGTATTCGAGTGTTCCTGTGATGGTCGAGTTCTTGTTTATGTGGGAGGCCAAACCCAGGTCGCCGATGCGAATTGTGGAGACCACTCCGTCAATGAAAAGGTTGGAACACTTGAGGTCTTTGTGAATGATCGGCGGGTTTTGCGAGTGCAAATAGGCAAGGCCCTTCAGAATCTGCACAGCCCACTTCTTTATCGCTTCCATCGACACATCCTTATTCTTTATATACCTACAGCATGAAACAACGCGAAGAGAACGGACTCCAGGATGGTTCCCGAAGGCATGCACTGCGTGATAATGACTATCCGGTTCTTCTCCTCGTCATACCACGAATCGAAGTAGTGGATGATATACTCGGAATCGACGGAGCGAAGCAGATCCACCTCATTCGTGAACTGCTTTATTTCGTCCGATGTCACCTCCTCGAGGGATATATCGCCCCATGCAACGTCTCTCCCCTCCACGGAATCAAACGCCAAGTACCTAACCGTCAAATAGCGAACTCCAAACGACTACACCTTCTTGAATGATCCCGTTCCGATGAGCGAATCGAACTAATACTCACAGGAGCGCAGAATCAACACCTTCTTGTACCTGCGATTTGGAGATTCTTCTATGATTGCCTGCGAATTGTTCATGAAGAACTCACAGATAACGACCTTCGGAGAAAGGGGTTGTGATGAAACAAACACCAGTACAGAAAGTAGTACTCCTCTAAACGGAACCCAATCCACATCTCGACGCCGTTCGTATCGACTTGCCTTGATGCAGCGTCCTGCTGACGACTACCACTCATCACTCACCGAAACCACTACGCTGTTGTTGGGGGCGAAAAGACATAACCGTCTGGACAGAGGGAAGACGCGTTTGCCACGTGGGACGAGACGGAGTGCAGCAGTGGAAGGAACAGCTGTGGGTTCGACACCACCGCTCCTTTGACGAAGAGATGGGGATTCTTCTCGTGCTGACAGAGCACTGCATGCGTTTCTCTGCACAGCGTGAGCGACCACGCCGTTCGATTCGGCTTCATCACCACGCAGTACTCCGCATAGGAGTCACGCAGCGAGGACACGTTGAGCGTGTGACTCCACGCCCAGACGTGGTCCTTCATCTGCACGGGGTCGATGTAGTCCGTGGCGAGCGTGTTGACGCCCACTCGGTACAGGTCCTGCGCGTTTCCGTTGTGGATGTTGACGGGCGACGGAATGGGGATGAAGTCCTTGCTCAGCGGTCCGTAACGAAGCTGGTTCGTCACGATGCGCGTGTAGAACGGATTCTCCGGGTCTTCCTTCCCCGCCTTCTTCTCCATGCCGCTGTGCATCTTGCCCGTCTTGTCGCAGAACACGCCAATATCGTACTCGGTCCATCTGTGATTAAGAAACAGGGCGTCGACACAACAAGGATATGAGCAAGTGGAGGGCGACGACGTGTAGTGGTAGATATCGCCGGCGCTCTGAAGGGAACGACGCGACACGAGTACAACGCGCTTGTTCTGTCGCACCTGTTCCACCAGACTGCCCGTGTCGTTTCTGCGGAGGAGATAGGTCCCGAGAGAGGACTCAAACGCCGAGGCGAGGGCGTCTTCCTGCTTCCAGCGAATCAGATTGCTGCTCACGTCGAGATACAGCACGATCAGCTCGTCGCGGTTGCGCGACTCCTCCAGCCACGCGCGTATCTCCTCCAGCACGTTCTCGATGCGCAGCTGGTCCTCTATCCACTCACAGGAGACGACACACACTACCCGACGGAATGCCGTTGAACGAGGGCATGCAGCCGATCGTTTCCGTGTCGTACCGGAAGCGGAAGAGCTGTAGCGCCTTCTCCATGAAGTGGAACAGGTAGTTGACGATGCCGACCGAGAACCCGCAGTGCGAGATGCGCAGGTGGTTGTGGAAGAAGTGGATGTCCAGCTCGATGTGGCGCACGCCCATGTTCAGCTGGTCCGTCAGCGAGTAGTACTGGGAGACCGTCCTCACCTCATTGAACTGCAGATAGGACGCCGCTAAAATGATGGAGTAGTACTTGTCTTCCGCCCCGTAGCCGTACGTTGACGTGATCGCGGAGTTGTGCGTGCCCACCGACTGGTGATAGCAAAACCCGCGAAGGAGAGACAGCGACGATTGCGTTCGTGTGGCGAACTGGAGCCACGGATCCACCTGCACCGTTCCCGTTTCGCACACCTCGTTACAGAACTCCGTCCGAGTGCAGACCAACACGTGCGTGCAGTTCGTCTCGGGGTGAATGGCCGAGTTCACAACCCTACGGATGAACAGATCGCCGCAAATGAACAGGATTCGCAAAACAGCCTTGTAGAATTGCTCGTTCAGAGCAAGACCCGACAGAAACATGAGCTGTTGAAAGATGTTGCCCCGTTTCACGATCGGGATTCTCTGAACCGTCTGGACGGCGATGAGGAAGACCAGAAGGGCAGCGTTCTTCATTATCTTCCCTGCTGTCAATGGCGGCGAAGAACCGAGACAAAGCGGCAGCATAGCACTCTGTTCGGATTTGGATTCAGTCGGCTTCACAATTTCTTGGTTTGCGTCGAAGAGGCGACCGATTCACAGAAGGAGAATCCACCCCTGCGCCTTTCCCCACCACGAAGAGTAGAACCGTTTTGCTCCAACATCCGCTTTGTTGAAAACTGGAATCGGAACCCCCCACTTCCCACCCCTTTGGTCATCACGTCGTTCTCTCCGCGGCATTGTTCCTTGTTGTTGCCTTCCGATTCGCGCCGTCCCAGCCATCGCTAATGGATTCATCATCTGGATGGATTCCTTCGCGCGTGTCATCGCCCCCACCACGCGTTTCTGTATCCAATTCCGTTTACTCCTAGTTCCTGGACGCGAATGTGTATTCCTACTCATCGTATGGGCGTGCTCTCGATTTGTAATCCTGTAGCCAAAAGGACCCGCTCTCGTATGGAGTCCACAGTCGATTGTACTCGCCAAACCCCACAGAACGGAGTATGATGTATCCCCCGTCTTCTTCAAAACTGCCCCCTCCCATCCATTCCTACTATAGCTCAAAACGTAGCGGAACGCATGAAAATACGAATTTCGATTATGGAACGTCGTTTGATTGCCGGTGAGTTCATTCGCTTCCTGTGAAGGATAGTCGCTATACATATTCAGACCACGTGGATTCGTATCATAGCGAGCCTGCTCAAACATCGACTTCCCTTTCTTCCTTTGACTCGCTCCAATTCACGCCTTCTTCGGGCGTTCCACCGGAGGACGATCTCCCTTCCTTCCTCCATTACTCTTCTGGGTCGAGTGCGATCAGCGACTCAACCATCTACTATTCGGCTCCCAGCAGTGCGTGCTCCACTCCGACGCACTCTCGCCACTCCTTTTCGCATTTCTTCGACAGTGACAGTCGTCACAGCTCCCCGCACACTCCTCACCCGAGTCGTTCCCCACCCACTCCCCACCCGAATCGCTCCATCCAGAGCGAAATCACGGACAAGGCGAACGACCTGAAGGCGCAGGCAACGGCCAAGTACCAGGCGAAGGACTACGCAGCCGCCGCCAAGCTCTACACCTACGCTCTCAGCTACGTGCCCTCCGACTACGTATGCTTCAGTGCTTCCTTTATCGCCGCCTCACCCCCAGGCAATCGCGCCGCCTGTTACATCTCGCTCTCCAAGACGCAGAAGGCGCTCAAGGACGCTCTCAAGGTAATCGAGCTGAACCCGGGCTTTCCCCGCGGGTACACACGTGCCGGGAAGTGCTACTTCCTCCAGGGGGACGTAGCGAACGCGCGGAAGTGCTACGAGAAGGGAGCGGAGCTGGCGCGACAGCAGCCGGGCGAGCGGACGCGATACGACGAGTGCGTGTCGATGCTGAAGGAGGTGGGAATGGGAAGAGGGGGTCAGAAATAGGTCCGAATTGTGGAAACGCAGATGGCGAGCATCGATTCCTCCTTCGCGTCATCGGCGAGCGTGCTGAAAACAATACGGACACTTCTGTCGATAAAGGACCACTGTCCCAATTGGAGGGAGCTGTACATCCAGCTGGTGCTCTGCTACCTGCACGTGAACGACACCACCAGCGCGCGAATCGTCCTGAATCGCGTCACTCCCAATATCGACCCGTTTTTGTCATCCAACTCCTCCCTGTACCCGTTCGCCGTCTCCGCGTGGGACGCCGAGAAGCTGGATCTGTTCAACAACGACGTGAGTGGCGTGGACGTGGAGCTCGTCAGCCTGTGGGTGAAACTCCTCGTGATGGAGGGAAATGTGAGTCACTGCACGCGACTGATTCACCGCTGCGAGACGGAGCCGCGCTTCCGCGACGTCCGACGCTTCACGCTCCTCATCCAGCCCTTCCTCTTCCTCGACGCATGGAAGGTAGGTGCGAGGGCGCGACTGTGAGCGTAGACGACCTTCGACGAGGCGGTGCAGCGGTACCAGAGCAAGCAGTTCGGCGACTGCCTTGCGAGACTCGAGGACTGTCTGGAGATGCTTCGGAGCTTCGCTGTGAAGAACGGGTGCAACTCGGTGGTGGTGCTGCGCGAGGGCGGGCGGCGGTTCTGTCGGTGTCTGGAGAACGTGCTGTGCGACCGCCTGGCGATCGACTGCAAGACGATCAAGGCGAAGTGCCTTCTCTACAGCGAGCGGTTCAACGAGGTGATCAGTGAGTGTGCGTGGCGGCGCTGACGTCCAGACACCTGCAACGACATCCTGTTGGTGAACGAGAAGGAGACGACGGCGATCAAACAGCGCGGGAAGGCGTACTGCATGCTCCACATGTACGAGCAGGGACTGTCCGACTTCCGGCTGTTTTTGTCCATCAAGCCGGAGGACCGCGACCTTCTCTCGCTGTACAGCTATATGTCGAAGAAGGCGTAGTCGCGTTACGAGGGAGTGAGGCGTAGAGAGAAACAGAAAGCGGCGCGGAGCGAGAACACGACCTCGTCCTATTCGTTCTCTTCGGGGTTTCACGGAAGGAGTTACAGCGACATGAAGTCGGGTCAGACGGAGGCGAACACGTCGCCCTTCAAATCGAAGCGCAACCACAACTGCGCCTCCGAGTCGTACAGCTGTCCTCCGTCTCAGCCCGTCCACTCGCGCCTCCAGTCGACTCCATGTGTGGCGTGGCGAGTGGGGGTGATGTGTAGCGTACTATTCTGTTCTGGGCGTTTCGCGGCAGGCGTCGGACAGGGAGATTCGTCAGGCGTTTCACCAGCTCGCTCTTCTCTACCACCCCGATAAGAATCCAGGTGCGCAAGCACAGGTGCGTCTGTTGTGTGGGCGTGAGGTGTAGGAACAGTTTGTCAGGATCAAGGAAGCGTACGAAACGCTGATCGATCCCGTGCGAAGGAGGAAATATGACGTGAGCTATTAAAACTCATTTGCATTGTTTATTGACGCGAGAGATGGAACAAACAGCGCTAGGGATCGGGCATCGTCCTTTCCTGACTCGGCAATACGGATAGCTTGCTTGAATTGGTCTACTTATCAGAATCGTGCGCGTTGTTCCCACTTTTGGGAGGTGGTCGACAATCCATCGCATCACGGGCACGATGTACTTCCCGTTCTGTGCGAGAAAGTGGACGCGGAACCAGCCCTACGTCTCAAACCGGACTCTCGTGACAACCATGGAGAGTCTCACTTTCCATCCTTCCGCAAGGATGATCAGAATGATCGTCACCATATCGTAGACGAATAGCCCCATGTCGTAGTAGTAGGGGAATGACAAGATGTAGTCCTACACTGAAGGTGATGCAGATAGATTACGGCGTCGTTTATCATGGTATTTGCAAAAATGTCGAAGAGAAGGGCGAGACACAGGAGGGTCTCCAGACCGAGGGTGTAGATCGTGCTGTATCTACTCTATAGTGGCTGCACAGTGCGTACGTGGGAAGGAAAGCAAACAGGAAGTAGTGGGTTGTGAGGATGAGGCACATGGAGAGGTTCACTCTGTTGTACACTGCCGGTTTCATGTACTACCAGTCATAGGCCATCGGATTCCGTACAGCTCGGAAGGCGTCCATGATCCATTCCTTCATCGTCTGTCTTCCGGTTGTCTTATCCGTGTTCAGGGCGCTGTAGGTCACACTCTGCGAATAGAGCTTGTCCATCCTCAAATAGTGCTCCTCCTCCCATGATCCCAATTCTTCGCCCGGGATGGTGCCATGTATATCACAAACACGTTACGATGGAAGGTTACATACTAGATATACAGGGGATGGACACTATCTGGAGCGATCGCTCTCGCGCACAACGGACACTTCCACTCATAAAACGGTCTCTACTCGTCAGTCAAACAGCAAGCCACGCACGCGAAAGAGTCTCCTTATGCACCGTCTGCAGTACACATGACCACACGTGGTGCTGATAAGGTGAAGAGGGCGCTCGAGACAAATCGGACAGGTGTAGTCTTTTCTATACGTGACGAAGGCTCCCGGAGCGTACAGGGGATACTCGACGGGAGCGGTGTCTTCCTTGTCCCCCGAAATGTCCACGATCTCCTCATCCGAAGACTGAAGACAGTCGATTGGCGCGTCGCTGTCGTGCTCAGAGGAGTCGTCGCTTTCATCTTCATCTTCATCTTCGTCTTCGTCTTCGTCACTGGAATGCTCCTCACTATCATCGTGTTGAGGCGGATACAGGAATGGAAAACTGGGATTAGTCCATAATTGAGGATCGTCAAATGTATCATCAGACAAGCCCAAATACCACTGAATCATATCCAAATAATCCATGACAGCCTGATCATCATCATACAACACATCCGAGATTTGCGAACCATCCTCAGAGTCGGAGGGATGATCCCCATCCTCGCCGTCAGAATCCTCCGGTAATCGCGATTGGGCAGTCGAGGAACGCTCGTCTCTTCTCCCCCTTTGCACTCTGCCACTGTGGCTCTCAGAGCGGGAATGCCCTGAAGACGGAACAGGTTGCGATTCTTCGATCGCGGCACTATCGTCGTCACTCGATGACACCAGATCAATAATGTTGTCTTCTTCCCGATTTGCAGCCGTTGCAGCTCCTTCTGTTGCTTGCTGGCGAGGAGCCGCTTCTCGACTTCGTTCCCTCATACGACTATCAGAAGCCTGTTGTTGCTCTCCCGCACGATCTTCCGTGACCTCACCCGGTGCCGCGCCCACCTTATTCGGCGGAGTGGCATTGTCTTGAGTTCTTTCGGACGAGGAGAGCGTTGAATCAGCCGTGCTATTCTCCTCTTGATTCTCCAAATCCATACTGAAGAAGAAGGGGACACACAGAGAAAGAATGATCTCGACTGATTGCGTTCCATCGAGCAAACGAGTGTATGCAACAAAACCAAGTGCAATAACACACCTAGAGTACAGAGCTTCTCAGCCTAATCCTCACCCCCTTCGTCAAAACGCACTTCTTCATCGTTACAGAATCCATATACGAAATGTCTTTCGTGAAAATGTCCGTGGAGTTCACTTTGTGAATGTGATCCCAAATGCGAACACACGCCGCCTGCACCACCTTCGACTTTGCATACAGGCCTCGCAACAACAAAGACACGTCACTCTACTCGTGAACACCCTCACATTCCTCGACATCGCACTCTGACAACGCAATCACCAAATGAATGGCATTCGCAAAGTCCCGCGTCAAGTACTCCATCTCCTCGTACTGCCTCTCCAGCTCTACCCCTCAAACAACCTGCCTTCTCCCACCCTCCATCGGAATGCTCTCCGCCCACTTCCACTCCATCACCGTGTCGTAAATCGACTGCACTGACGCGCTCGCGAAGCGCACATTGGGGTGGAGAGTCGTGTTCTTCCCTCCCTGATTCCGCCGTGCCGCTATTGTCGCGTTGATGCACGCCGTGATTTGAGGCATCAGAGGCGACTCGCGGAGGAGTTGAATGCGCTTCGCCAGCAACTCCTCCTCCTTCTTCAAACAGGGATACGCCTCCGACTTCACCGCCATGAGCAGGATCATCTATGGGATGAGGAAGGGGGATCCCACAAACTCGGATGTACGCCTGGATCTTCAGGAAGAGCGCGTACTGGCTGTTCGCGGCGGCAAAGGAGTCTTTCCACTATCCCTCACTCCACTCCACCGCTCTCACTCGCTGCGCGTTCACACGGTCGTTCCTCACGATCTCCTTCGTGTAGCAGAAGTCTCCCTAGTCGTTGTTCGCGTCCACAGCCACTACCGTAAACTGCTCGTTCATGTAGGTCTTGTGGGCGTCGAGGTCGACGAACACGTCGTACAACGACTGGAACCGCACCGCGCTCGTGTCCATCATGCCGCAGACGAACCAGGTGGCGGCGCACGTCTGCTGGAGGGCCACCAGCGACCGCGGGGTGATCACTGGGACGACGTGACGGAAGACGGAGGGAAGGAACGGGGAGAAGAGCTGTCCGAGCGCGATGACGACTTCTTGGATCTACGATGAAGCGAGAACGATAGGCGCACTTCCTCGAAGCCCAGCTGCGAGGACGCGATGACGACGCGCTTGGCTGCGATGACGGCGTCTATGCGTGAGACGAGGAGGGAGCGAGAACCAATAAGGACGAAGAGGAAGTCGTCCAGCGAGAGCAGCAGCGTGGAGAGAGACGTGTGATACGGGAACAGCGGCGTGGTGGAGGTGACGAGCTGCGAGTAGTCGAGAGCGATGCGTTGGGTGGCGGACCAGGGACAGCTCACCACCCTCTGGTGAGCCTTCTCTCGTGAGCGAGGGTCCTGCGAGGCGAGCGACTCCTGCGGGAACGCGAAGTACAGCTGGAACAGCGAGTGTTGGAGACTGACGAGCGGCGTGAAGGAGACGGGCAGGTCGGCGGAGTTGAGGCACAGATACAACCTAGTCGTGAGCAGAGAGAGGAGGACGGACTGCTTCGCCACGGAGGAGTCCATCACGCGGATGATGCGGAGGAGGAAGAGGTCGAGGGAGGAGAAGGCGATCACGGAGGGGGAGACGACGCCGATCACGATCTGAGAGGGGTTCTAAGAGGGAGGAAGAGGCGGTGAGTCTACGGATTGGATGACCATCGAGGTGACGTAGAGGAGAGACGATGTAGCGGGGACGATTCCGCTGATGCTCTCGCGCTGAATCGGGCGAAGCGAGGTGCACTGAGACATGAAGGAGTGCATGAGTTGCTCGCTCCAGAAGGAGAGGCAGAGCGTGTCGCTACACGTGATGGGAAGTGGAGAACGGGAACTCCGGAGAATAGGCGATGGAACACGTTTTTGTCGCGTCGTTGAAGGACCACTCGCAATTGTCTTCCAGTCGAATCTCCCACTTCACGATGGACCTCTTCGCGGGGTCTAGGTTTCAATATCCGCCTGTTTGGGTACCAGTGTGGAGGATGGAGAAAAACCGTTGTGAATTGCGAATGCTGCACTGGATCGGCACAAACGCGTTGTTCGACTACAGCTTAGAACGATGAAGAAGGGCATACGACTTGGACGGCATGACTCTCCTTGGCATTTCGGGTCGAAACCACGGCGTCTACAACACTGGTTGACACTTGTGCATTTGATTTTGCCACGCGCGCTCCCTTTCCGATGAAAAACCGCAGACACTACACTTCATAACGAAAATCAGCAACACACAGCAATATCATTTCCCGTATATCCTGAATCGAGAAGCGTTTCCAGAGAAGGGGAGTAGGATGTCAATGCCTGTCTGGGATAGATGGATGTGACCTTGTATCCCACTCCCGGTTGATTCTTTGCGACGAATACGCTATCGGCAAACTGCATAACGGTCTTGTTCGTCACCCCGCTCTTTTTGGAAAGACGGAGAAAGAGCCGATTTCGGTTCGACCGGATATTCCGTATTTCTTCCTACCAAGACGAGTTCGAGCAAAATGGAGGTAGGGATTTGCAGTGACCTCGTGAGACGAAAGGATCTGGACATATTGGGATTTCATTTTGCCGAAAACGGAATCAACGATTACTACATACGCGAAATACTGGAACGGTTGGAGTGCACGCTCGGTGTAGAGGAGGAGGTATCGATTCGTTTTGCTTTGCGTGATCCCTCTAGACAGTGTGCTGCGAAACATCGGCAGTTTTGGAAGAATTGTCGTCCGTTGCGCAGAACACGAAGAGGGAGCTATGGTACGAGTGGTTCCCGAAGTACATGTGCGATAACGCCCTGGAAGTGCTGACGAACGACGACTCCCTCGTTGCAACCATCCTGAGCGACAGTTTTATTGCGAAAGTGTACTCTGTTTGGACATCGTGTGATTGTAGCGTCACGGAGAACTGGAAGCCGGAGTCGCTCCGCCACTCCCTTCTGAGCTTGTCGAAGGCGAGACTCCACCCCAACGATTCGCCAATTCTGTTCTACATCCTGTTTGTCATCGTCGCAAATCTGCAGAGTCTTCGCGACTCCTTCTTCTACGCCGGTAATCACTAGCTATTCTCGTCAGCAATAGAGCAGAAGCCCGCATTCCTCTTCAACACCCTTCTCCAGTCCGGCGTGTTTCCCGCGTCGCACCCGCTTCACCAGATCCTGACCAAGCTGGCGCGCATCGACGAGGACAACGCGGAGCGCTGGAAGCAGGAGTTCACCTTCGACTGGGACCTGTACCTGGCGAACCTCCTCGTCAAGATCACTTCGTCGTTGCTCGCTCCCGCTCTCATCGCTAGTCTTTCCATATACCACAGCCAGAAGGCGTCGCCAACGCCATACATCGGACTGCACACCTCGCCCATCGTTCTCCAGTTCCAGTTCTACTCCATCGTGGCTGTAGCTGCGCTGCCCTTCTCTCACCGCTAGCTCGTGCGCCAGCAGGATAAGGTGGAGAAGTCGCCGTACAACCTCCTCTATCTCTACTGCTTCCTCACGCTGCTGGCGCTGAATCTGCCGCACTTCAGCTCCCTCGAAGTGTCGTCGCTCGACCTGAAACGCTTCCTCCAGGGAAAGGTGACGGCGCGCTCCTTCCTTCACGCATAGAGGCTGGGAAACATGACATTTCTCGACCGCATGCTGTCGCTGGTGACGTACTTGCTCTACGGCATGAGTCACGACGGATTCTACCCCTCGAAGGCCATCACGGGCGAGTCCAAGCTCACGGCGCAGCTGCGATGCGCCTGCCTGCAGGTGTGGGAGGTCTCCTTCGCGCAGTTCTTCAAAGCCAACACCATCTACGACACGCTGCGCATTCTCGTCGAGTTGGAGGACGAGTTCTTGGCGAAGAACCGCTACGCCTTCTGGCTGAACGCCTTCATCAACCGCATCTGTCGCTACACCTCCACGCACCTCCACCAGTTCCTCCAGTACGACGTCAGGGACGTGCTGCAGCGGCGGAAGGGAGCGGACAGCCAGTCGTCGACGCCCGTGGAGGAGGACAAGCCGGAGCGGTACAGCTATGCGCGCAAGGGTCGCGACGGGCGGGCGAACTACGTGAGGGCTGTTGGGAGAGTTGATTGGCAGATGCAGCGCGTGTTGCTGAGAGTCGTGGAGCTGCTGGTTCGCAACGCGAACAGGGTGTTTCGGGAGAACGCCTTCGAGACGGACAGAGAGCGCGAGGTTCGCTTTTCCATCCAGAGCCAGCTCAGTCTGAAGTGCAACGAGTCGGAGTGCGGCGACGCGTACCACTACTGCGCCGAGTGCGACCTGTTCAAGAAGCAGGTCATTCTTCAAGTCTACGTCGCGTCCTCGCCTCGCTCTCACCCGTAGCGTCTCGCCCTCCACCTCTATTCGCAGTACATGTACGCCATCGAACGACCCGCCGTGCCTCTCTCCGTCGACCTCCCGCACTCCTCCTTCAGCAGTCTCTCTCTCACAGCCTCCGCCTCCGTTCTCACGTCCTCTCTCCCAATCACGCAGGTGTTCGCAGCCCCTGTTGCCTTCCTTCTCTCTTCTCATCCACAGCCTCTCACACCGTCGCACTCCATCGTCCACTACACGCTGCAGTTTCAAAACATGGAGAACGCTTCCGTCTCGATCGGCATCTCGTCCGCACGCCGCGCGCTGCCCTTCTTCGGCTGCGACGCCTGCTCGTACGGCATGAATTGTGCATCCAATCAACTCTTCCACAACTCGCTGCCCATGCCCGTCCCCTTTTCCACGGGCTGCGTCTGCCACGTTCCAAAGCAGCACTCCTTCCTTCTCCACGCGTTTGTCGACACGATTTCCGGGTTCTTCTGGGTCGTGAACGAGCGCGAGGAGATCGTGACGTATCCGTGCGAGTTCGCTCTCTCCCAACCCGTCTTCTTCGGGTTCGTGATCCACCAGGCAGAGCCACAGTGCGTCCAGATCGAGCTTCGGCAGGTGTTCGACCCTGTTCTCAGTCAGCACACCGCCTTCAGCTATCTCTCGACGATGAACACCCGGCTTCTCCAAGGCGTACAGGAGGAATGCTCCTTCTTCTCCGCGCAGCTGCAGACTCTTCACGGGGAGAACCAAATCCGGTTTTACGCGAAGCAGATGTCGTATCTTGTGCAGTACTACACCGTTTTGTTCCTCTCCCAGCTGCGCTTCACGTGTCCTTTTCCTGCCGCTCTTGTGGACGCGCTGCAAGAGGATCTGGTTCTTCGAGAGAGGGTGCGACAGTCGTTCTCCGCCCTGTTCGTGGAGACGGGTGAGAGAAGGGAGGTGTGATCACCAATAGAGCGTTATTCTGGTGCGCACGTCTTTTCTCTTCACATCACTCCTTGTCACGTGGAGGGAGATTCGGTGTGGAGTGGCTCCGAGCTAGCTGAGAGCGATTTCATGAGAGCCACTTCCATCGCCATTTCCTTTGTCACGCCCCCACACGTACACACGGACAACGGAATCGAAGTGAGATCTTCTTCGTGGGATGACCATTAGTTCCGAGGAGCGGTGCATCACGGCGTGCTGGTGTTCACCTCCTCCCTTCTCACTCTCCTCCTCGCCCAGGGCGAGCACCACCTTTCGGGTGTGGTTATGAACAACGCGACGATGCGGTGTGAGGGACTCGTCGACTGTGTGGAGAGAAACGCCACATCTCGCGGCCTGCAAGGGTTCCGCTCGCCTTCTCTCTTTTCGGATGTGTTGCGTGGCGTGATGGAGCGCTGGCTGCGGATCGGGCGAGAAGGGATCAAGAACGACGAAGAGCCGTCTGTGCTGCTCAGGAACGGACTGAAGCGGGACGAGCGACAGCGTCTTCTCTCCGGGAGTGTAGTGGACGTGCTGTGGCAGGAAGCCGAAGAGACTGGACAACCTGTTCTCTCTTCGTTGGATGCTGCTCTGTGCAGCGAGGAACAGTCACTGTCCGTGCTCTCCAGGGAAGAAGTCGTTGCGTTCATTCTCGATAAGGAGAGTGCTCTCGACAACGCCGTCTTCGCTTCCATGAAACGCCCGCCGCTGTTGTCCTTGTCCAATCCACAGCACGCGCTTATCACCACCGTGTTCCACTCGCTACTTCTCCTCCTCAGCTATCACAGCAACACCTATTCGGTCCTGACGACTCTTCCGTCGCCCCAGCTCCAAACGCTCTACAAGAAGACGGCGCTTCTCCTCAACCTTCTGAACGCGCAGAGACAGCAGCGCAAACAGACTTGGGATTCCGTCGTGCTCTTCGCGAGCAGTCTGGTGCAGTGCGTGTACTCCGTGTTGCCCGCAGCGTTATCCGTGGAGGAGTGTTACGAAGTGGTCGTGTCTGCGTGGGTTGAGGTTTAGGCTCTTCGGAAGGCGATTGTGAGCGAGACGTGTGTTGGTGAGCAACTCGCCCAGTTGCGAGTGAAGGAGGCGAAGTGGCTCTTGTTCCTTCACTCCACCTGTCTCCTCTACACACACGGCTACACGCCTCTTCCTTCACACGCCTCCCTCGTCCTCTCCGACTCCATCTTCTTGCGTGTGTACTGCTCCTTTGTCCGCAACGACCTCTCTTGCTCTGACATCGCTGCTGAAGCCAGCTATGTCGTTTCTCCCTCCTCTGTTGAGGGACTGGCTTGTTCTCTGCAGGACTGGTTGTCTCACAGTTCTCTGCAGAACTCACTGTCTCACCATTCTCAACGGGACTCGCTCTCCCATTCTCCTTTCACTGAGTTCAACTTCATGCCAGCTCACAACCTCCTCCAACCACTCGGAGTGGTTCGCCGCTTGCTGCGCGTGGTTCCATCCCTATCCATGACCACTGAACGCTCTTCGCATCTCGTCACATCCCTCCTCAACACGCTCTTCTCCTACCTTTCCTTCCTCCTCTCGACCCTGCCCCTTCCACCGTCTCTTCTCTCTCTTCTCGTCATCGCCTTCACCGACGCTCTGCTCACCCTTCCCTCCTTCCACCCCACTCGTGAACAGTATCGCCTTCTCCTCCGCGTGCTGCGCGTGGACCCTACCACGGCGAGCCGCGTGTTTGGAATCCTCGCTGTCATCGTGGTGAACGACCCGTCTTCCTTGGAGTACTGCATTGACGAGGCTGTAACGCGTAGTGAGGAGGACATCGAGGCGTTCTTCGCGTCAGTGTGCCCAGAGTGCGTGCAAACGCCGTCCCAAGAGGAGATGGACGTGGAACAACTGAAGGAATGGATCGCGGACTGCGAGAGTGAAGAGGAGTTGGTCAGGAGAATGATGTGGGTGTTCGGCTGATCGCCTGACTTCTAGATCACATCGTGTTGACGCGGCAAAAGAAGTCTCGTATTCTGACCTCGTGTTGTTGATGCTTTGCAACCCCTACTACAGCAACGCAGTGAATGCGCAACTGCTCTCCTTCCTTCAGTCTCCGGCGACTCACTCGCTTGGCGTTCTGACGGTGACTCCTTCTTCGATTCTTCCTTCTCGCTTCGCGTTCTCTCCCCAGTACTGGAACCGTCTTCTCGACGTGTGTCAGGAGAACCCGTCGGTTCGGGACTCTGTGTTGAGGATGATTCGCGACTTCTTGAAGTGGGAGCCGAACAGAGCGGCGCTGTCTTCCTTCTATACCGAAGACGCGACGCAAAACCGACAGCACGTGCTTCGCTTCGTGAAGTGGCTGGTCCAGCGCTGTTCTGTGACCACCGTGCTCGAGTGCGAAGAAGTGTTGTGTCTGCGTCACGCGGGCGACAGTGGTGTGACGCAAAGAGACGACGGGTGGTTCGTGGCTGCATGCGAGGACACGCTCGTTCTCGACGGAGTGTTCATAACCGCTGGAATGTGGTACTATGAGGTGGAGTGGAAAGGCGCGTGTCGTGTGGGCATCATGAACGGCGAGGACGAGGATGTGCTGATTGCCAGCATGGAGGAAGAGACGGGTCGAATGGGGTGCTTGATTGACATGGATCATTGTACAGTGACGTATCGAAGCAACGACAAGGAGGTGGAGGAGCAAAAGTTCGGCAAGGTGGCGTGCGTTCTTCCTGTGATTGAAATGAGCGCGCATTGTGAAGTGCGCGTCGTTTCAAGAGAGTGGGAGTGGAATCCTGGAGAGGGCGTGTGCTGTCTCGAAGACGGGTGCGAGAAGGAGCAGCGATGGCACATACGGAAGGAGGAGAAGGAGAGCGAGGAGGTTCGCTTGATGCGAAACGTGGTTGCAGAATTGTGGGATGTGTGGGACATGCGGAGTGCGTTGGAGAAGGAGGAGGAGGAGGCGCTCGAGTGCATCGTGGTTCGTGAAGGAAGAGTGAGCGAGTTGCTGCGCAAGAGCGATGACCGTGTGATCACGTCGCTAATGAAGGAAGACGTGCTGCTCGATGAAGATGCCCTCGCGCTGTTGATGCAAATTGCAGACAGTGCTGAGTCGTCTCTTCTGCTCCAGTACATTGATTATCTGGTCACGCACTCTCACGAGAGCTACCGCATGAACGGGTTGCGACTGCTGATTCACTGCTTGGAGCGGCGCTGTGTCTTCTCGCTGAAGAGAATTCAGCGCAGAGCGAGGTTCCTCCTGAACGCGGCGCGCACGCGGTCTCTCACCAAGGAAGAAACGGTACACGTGCTCCACTCAACTCACACCTAGCTCGTGCTTCACTGCAGCGCTCTGGCGGAACGCGAACCCGCGTCTGTCTTCTCGGCGCTGCCTTGGACCCGTCCCTCGCTCGGTTATTCCTTCTCCTCCCATGTCGATTCCGTCTTCCTCGTTGTTCACGTCGCGGTAGTTCTCTTCTCCTTCACTCACACGCAGACCTCGTCGTTTGACGCGATGAACACGGAAGCGCTTCTCACCATTCCGTCTTCGTTCCCGCCGCACTGCCACACCACGCTCTCCTTCGCCTCGTCAGCCGTTTTCCTCGTTGCCTTGACGCTCCACGCTGTGGACGCACCCAAGTGCGACGTGGAAGGCAACGACGCACCCAGGTTCACTCCAGAAGGGAGTACTGGCGCTCTCAAGTTCACCGTGGAAGGGAAGGTGCTCCGTCCACTCTCTCTCTCGCTCCACCACACTCTCTTCTTCGACGGGTTCCGCGGCACGCTGCAGCAGAGGGAGGACGGAAGCGTGACGTGCTCGTTCAGAACGCGGAGCGATAGCTGCTCCTCCGCCTTCGAGATGAGAGGCTGTCGCGTCCAGGAGGCGTTCGCAGCGCGCGTTCGCTCCAACAACGAAGACTACCCGTTCGTCATCGCCAACGAGGAGGCGAAGCGCGTCGATCTCTCGGTCCTTCCGCGACTGGGGTGCTTCGCCTTCGACGTGTCGTGTCTGACCGTGAATCTGTCGCCGTTCACGCTCCACCTCCAGTCCACCGAACACTCCTGCGCGTACGACTCCATCAAGGGAGTGAAGGTGGACAGCCAGCCTTCGGTGCTCTACGGCGACGCCTGCACGGAGAACGACACGCTGTCCTTCTTCCTCGACGCGCCGCGCGACTCCTTCCACGCGTTCCTCGAGGGCACTCGCATCGGCTACACGTACCTCGAGGACTTCGGCACGCCGGCGTGGAAGGAGCAGCGCATGCCTCTTCACAACACACTCACGCACGTGGACCTTCAGATCAACCCCTACAACCGCATCGCGTTCGACCCGAACGTTCTCCTCGTCCCGGAAATGAGTCACGAGGAGTGGATGCTTCGTGCCGGCGCGCTGCTCACAACGAGCGTGTCGCTGCAAGCGTCTTACGAGTACTACTGCACGTGGATGCGGTCCTGCTTCGTGCTGTGTCTGTCTCGTGCAACCAATCATTTCGTCTTCATCGACACCGACCCCGTTCGTCTTCGCGCACGCTTCCCCGGACTGTCCGTCGGTCAGACGGTCCACCACCCCTCCACGAACGCGGCGTGCACGATCGTGGGCCAGAGCGGTGGCTATTTGTGGTACTCCGAGTGCGCGGACAACCCATTCGAGAGCGGACGAGAGGAGTATTCGATGGTGTGGCGGATGAGCGAGTACTGGGTGAGGAAAGAGCAGAAGCGAGCGACGGAGAAGGAGGAAAAGAGCGTGGAGGCGCTGTCTCCGCTGTCCTTCGAGGCGTTTTGCGAGGTGATGGAGAAGGCGCGCTCTCTCGCAGCCGTCGCCTCCTGCATCGACTCCAAGTGCCGAGAGCTGGGGCTGTGGGCGTGGAATCTGTCGCCGTCCGTTCTCGCCAGAGTGTGTCCCGCGCAGTGCGCCGAGTCGGAGTGGCTCGTGCAGTGCGCGGCGGTTCTCTTCCAGAACCTCCTCTGCCTCCAGATCCTTCCGTATCTTCTACATTCCTCCGTCGCCGCGCCTCTCCTGTCCTCGACGGTCCAGCTGCTCTCGCGTGACCTCGTCCTCCGGACACAGCGCGCCGTCGAGCCCTCGGTGGACCTCCAGCACCTCCCCAGAGCCATCAAGTCACACACCTTCAACCGCCTGGCGGCGCGCCGCGAGCGCCTCCTCTCCCTCCCACTGCAGGAGCGCTTTGCCGCGTCGGTGACGCACCACCTGATCGCCGTGTTGATGTCCATGAACGAGGAGGAGCTTCGCACAGCCTTCATCCAGCACTCCCACGGGGGACAGAAGCGCGTGTTCCACGTGGTGTTCGCTGGCGAAGGAGGCGTGGATAACGGAGGCCTGTACCGCGAGGTGTTCCGAACGTGCATGCAGGAGCTGCACGACGTGGAGATGCTGAACGTGCTGCGCGCCACGCCGAACCATGAAATTGTTGGGGATGTTGGGGGAAAGGAGGACTTCGTGTTTGACGAGGGCTGCTCCTTCGCCGCGCAGGTGTACGAGGGAATCGGCCGGATTATTGGAATCGCCATCGTGTCGGGGTTCCAGTTGGATCTCTTCCTCTCTCCGGTTCTGTGGAAGCTGATCGTGGGAGAGCGCGTTGGGTGGAAGGACCTGGAGATGGTGAATAAGGGGCTATATGACCAGTGCTGTACCCTACTCAGCACAACCGTGATTCTTCGCTGTGCGTTTCATGTGTAGGAAGAGGGGTTCGAGGCGCTGTTTTGGTCTTACGAGGGCATGGGCGGAGAGCTGGTCACGTCAGCGTCGCACCCTCCTTACCGTCGCGTGGAGTTCGCGGAGCGTCGCGCGTACTGCGACTGGGTGGTGGAGAGCTACTTCGAGAGGCAGAAAGAGAAGGCAAGATTGGTGAGTGCCGGGATTGCGGCGGTATTCGACGGCGTGGACTGTCGCTTCATGAGCGGAAGAGAGCTGATGAGTTTGGTGGTGGGCGTTGGCGAGGTGCACATCGAGGAGTTGCGGTCCATCACGAAATACGACGGGTTTTCGGCGGACGACGAGGTGATCGTGTGGTTCTGGGAGGTGTTGGAGGAGATGAACAGTGGACAGCGAATCGCGTTCTTGCAGTTCGCGACGGCGCGCTCGCGACTGCCCATCTTCAGTCATCAATCGCCATTAACCGTGGGAGTCGAGAATGGCTGTGACGTGTAGTTCAAAATCATGCGACTGGTGGGGAAGAACAGCAGCGACTCGTACTTCCCGATCGCGCACACCTGCTTCAACGGATTGGAGCTGCCGCGGTACTCGTCGAAGAGGATTCTGAAGGACCGCATTTTGTACGCCATCGAGAACACGACGTCGATTGACGGAGACACGGTACAGCACGGTGAAATTGAGTGGGACTAACCCATTGTTCATATTGTTTGTTCCAGAGGACTCGGATGAGCGCAAGCAACGTGCTGAACGTCGGTTTTGATGTGGTGCAGTTGGAACGGGATAATGCGTAGGACTTTGCTCCATTGTTCGCGAACTGGGTAAGCACGATTCTGGATATCAAGCTCTCCAGCAATCTATCGTTGGAACTGCAGGATGGCAATGTTTGTCGTACGGACAGCGTGCTTATCCAACTAGATACTCCTTCAACTCCTGGACAAGTTGTGTCCGTTTTTGGCGCTGATCGATGTTGAGGACAAGGGTACAAATCGGTATGGGTCTCTTACTCTCAGAGCGGAAGCGCACCGATATCTTCAACTACCAACTGATCGAACTCGGGTACAAACGGCTTGGCATCAACGAGAAGTACTATATACAGAAGTACTACTTCGTGAATGGGAATGTGCTCCACTGTGGCTGCGATGCGTGATTTGTAGATGAGTCCTGCAATCACGTCGTTAACGGTGCTCATTGACCGACTCATGCACATACTGAGCGAGAACACGCTTCAATTGCCCCCTTCCTTCCAAAGTCTCAGTATTGTTTCAGTCTTTGTGTTAGTGACTAGTTGTGACAACGATGAAGTCTATTCATTCACTGGAGGCCGAATCCATTCTTCCAAGGTTGTTAGAGAAGAACAAGTCGGTGGAATCCAACTTCAAGCCCTCGAGCTCGTTTCTGCCTCCCCAAATGCCTGCACGGAGTACTGAGGAGAATGACAGCGACTCGCTCGTTCCGAGTGAGAATCACGAGTCATCGTACGAGGATACGAAGTCGGCTCTCAACGACAAGCTGATGGCGCTGCTTTTGTGTCGCTTGTACGGCGATTCTCTTCTCGAGTCCGAGGGCGATCACAAGGGTGAAAATGGAAACGACCTGCTCGACCCTGCATCTAGACAGCAGTTTTTGGACTTGTACGACCTCCTGAAGAACCAATTGCCCGATGACCTGCTGTACAGCTCGTTACAGAATTATCTGTTTGACGAGGAAGAGCTGAATGACGAAGAGTCGTGGAACGGGGAGAATACGGAGGATGACGTCTCTTCCACGGAATCAGTACCGTTTCAAGGAGAGAATGTGAGTCTTCCTGCAACACATGCAAACGAGCTGTTCGATATCGGGGACAGTGACTTGGTGTCATTGTTCAAGAAGATTCACGAAATGCCGAAGCATGAAGAGGATCCCACCGCTGAGAAGAATGGTGTGGATGAGAATGATACTACAACTCCTGTTGGCAAAGAGAGCAGTAACCGAAGGAAGATTGAGGGTGAGCGGGAGAGAGGGTGCGTGATGCGTAGAGGTGAAGGCAATGCTACAGCTGATGCAGGAAGGCAAAGAAATGAATCAAAGAGAATCGAAGTTGTAGTCCCTTGTCTTGTTTGTGATAAACATGTATATCCCTTCGGAGTGCGAAGTCCTTCAGCGCATCTCATTCATTTGGTTTCATGGCCCTGAGTATCAACCGCAACTAGTTGTCATTCTTGTCAAGTGTGAGTCCTAGCGATTACCTATACAAAATCGTGCTCATCGGAGACTCCGGTGTTGGGAAATCGAGTTTGTTGCTTCGCTTCGCAGTACGGTTTGAGCATGGGTTGTCACCTAGGATGGCGCGTTCACGGACAGCTTTATCAGCACGATTGGAGTCGATTTCGTAATCAAAAGGCCGACTTCTCAACCCTAGCGTTTCCGATCCGTAGAAGTGCTGGACAAGACTGTCAAGCTGCAGATCGTTTTGCGCCGTTCCATTCCCTCATCCACAGTGGGACACAGCCGGACAGGAACGGTTCAGGACAATCACGAGTGCGTATTACCGGGGCGCGGATGCGGTGTTCATTGTGTACGACGTCACAGACAAAGTGGATTCGTGGAGTTCACGTGAGGAGTAGGATTCGTTCAACTGTCTGGACGAGTGGCTGCAGGAAGTGCAGAAATACACGGACAACCAAGTGGAATTGTGTATCATTGGAAACAAGAGTGACATGATCGACAAGAAGGAAGTCTCGGCTACGGCGGGAATAGCAAGTCTACCGAGTCTAGATGACGTGTAGGACTATGCAAATGCGATCGGCGCCTCATTCATCGAAACATCGGCGAAAAACGCGTCGAATGTGGACCAAGTGTTCCTCGATATGGCTGAAACGCTAGTGAAACGAGAGTGAGTGTTCATTCATTCCATGAAGGATAGACAGAGGAAGCGCGAGCTGGAGCAACAAAAGGAGGAGGCACCGCAGAGCAAGATTGCAATCCGGTTCAAAACAAAGATGCAGGAATTCAAGAAGGAAGTGGGCTGTTGTTCCTAGTTCTTGTGTTTGTTCCCGAGAGTGGGCGGCGGAATGCGCATCCAGAATGAGTGAAAGGGAAGGAGAACGAACTCTACGTAACAATGATGCGCGTACAGTGATAGTGCTCCCATTCCGTGGTAATCAAGGGAATACAATACTACTCCATTCGTATCTTTGGAATCCGGGGCACTCGACTGCGGAATCGATGTCTGTAATGACCACTCTTTTGGAAGTGAGTCCTAGTTTCAGGACAATCAGTATCAAGCCTCTCTTGATACACCTGATGAAATCAATTTGAAGTACACCATCATAAAGGAGCTGGGCAAAGGTGCTTACGGAACCGTGTATTTGGCCGAAGAGAGAAGGACGGGTGAACAGTGCGCTTCAATTGGAATAGTGAGTCGTAGATGTGCGATAAAGCGGATAGACGACGTTTTCAGAACCAAGGTGGACGCGAAACGGACGCTGCGCGAAATCACCATTCTCAGGCAATGTCACCACCCGAATATTGCCAAGTTGAAGTAGTTTGAATTCCGTGTTGATTTCCGCTAGACACGTCTTCCTTCCCCGCGATGAGGAGACCTTCAAACAATTGTGGATGGTGCAGGTAGTTTCCGCCCTCTGCCTTCATGGATAGGAGTACGGGGGCTGGGATCTGTCCAAGGTGCTGAAGACGTGGAAGCGCATCTCGGGATGGTGCGATAAGCACATCAAGAGTATCCTGTACCAGATCCTCTGTGGTTTGCTCTACATGCAGGTACGTCCATATCCAGGTAATGAGGCGTAGAGTGCGAATCTGGTCCATCGCGACCTCAAGCCCTCGAACGTGCTCATTGACAGCAAGTGCAACGTGAAGATCATCGACTTTGGGCTGGCGCGTCAGATGAGCTCGGCCTCCAGACCTGTGGCACTGAGCCGAACGGAGTCGACGGACACCACGCTGTGGGACGCTCAGCCGAGCACGGTGGAGCGCCAACTGACCCAGCATGTCGTGACGCGGTGGTATCGCGCTCCGGAGCTCATTCTGATGCAAGGAAACTACACGGGGGCGATTGACATCTGGTCGGTGGGCTGCATCATGGTAGAGGAGAGGATGGGGAGTGAAGTGTAGGCGGAGCTCCTCCAGACGCTGGATCCGAAGGCGACGCGTGTGAAGCCCTTGTTCCCGGGAACGACCTGCTTCCCACTCAGTGCTCCGAAGAAGGACAAGACGAAGTACATCAAGATAGAGCAGGAGTTCCGTGCGGAAACGCACCAGTTGGAGAAGATCTTTGAGATCACGGGCACGCCCTCTCGCGAGGACATTGAAGAAATGGACGAGGGTCCAATGAAGACAGTACAGCGCGAGCCGGCTGCGTGATGCGTAGTTTCTGATGAACTTGGAGTCCATTCCCGCCCAGCCTTACGAAACGCTGTTGTCCTCAGCCCCTCCCGAGGCGATTCAGCTGCTACGCTCCATGCTTGCGTTCAGTATTTGCCAAGAGACGGGATGAGGAATAGACCCGAGAAAGCGGATCACGGTCCAAGAGGCGTTGAAGTCCCCCTTCTTTGATGACGTGCGGAACGAGGAGTGCGAGGTGGTTGCTGCGGACAAGATGGTGTTTCCGTTCGAGCACGAGACCAGCATTGGCGATACGTTGGAGAAGAGGAAGATTCGGCAACTGATCTACAAGGAGGCGCTTCAGTTCAAGTGCACATGTTCGTTGTGGTTTATGTCTAGTAAGAATCATAAGCCTCCAGTGCGAAAAGCCATCTCCGTATCCTCGCTCACCCCCGCTCCGAGGATTCCGCCCGCTGCCACCTACATCGTTCCGAATGTTCCGGGTGTCCAGCCCGTCCCGATCGGTGAATGCCGAGTGAATGCGTAATGTGTAGAACTAACCGACAAAAGAAAGAACTGTGTTATTGTATAATGGATTTGCGAATTCTGCTTGTTGAAAAACCCCGTTCATCACTCCTTCTCTAGAATCACAAAGGCAACGCAGTAATCGTCTTCGTGACTTAAGGAAACGTGAGACGACTACGCATCAACACTGAAACCAGCAAACCACCGTAATCCCACTCTTCTCAGCAACCTCCTTCGCCTTTCCCTCCAGCTCCAAAACGAGAGGACTCCGGATGCCTTGGTGTTGAGCGAGGACATGAATGGACTGAAATGGCACTCCAGGCGAGCCGAGCGCCTTATATACCGCCTCCTTCACTGCCCACCTAGGCGTCAACGAAACAGTGCATTGGTACCGAGAAGCAAGGAATTGCGACTTGTCCTTCGTATACGCGTCATACTCCTTTCTTTCCTGCGTAGACAAGATGCGGTTTATGAATTGGTTCCCAAAGCGGTTCAGGGTGGAAGCGATGCGAGTCACCTTCACCAAATCGGTTCCGATTCCGTAGATCATCGTGTCTAGCAACAAGAATCGATTTGAGTGAAAAATCAGCTGTCCTGAAGGAAGGACTGAAGGAGGGGTTCGTTCCGCAAAAGGAGTTCGTACACCCCGCGTGTTTCGGGGACGTATCGACTCGCGTTTTGGTTCTACTCATGAAGAGAGTGGGTCGCCACTACAATGCCGTTGACAATCTCATCCAGGGTGAAAAACTGAATGCCGAGACTCTCGTATTGGTCTTCGGGTCCTTTGCAGTAGTACTGTTTCGCTTCTTCGCGAGTGAGGTCAATGTGGCAGCAGAACACTTGCACCTGTCTTCCGTGGGAAGTGTTGCACCTTCAGATAACACAAGGAGTGATACCGAACCCAAGAGCACCCATCATGCTCATCTTCGCCACGAGATCGAGCGGAATGTTCGTCTCCTCGTGCACCTCTCTCTGCATACTGTTGAACAGCTCGTGGACGACGACACTGGATGGAGTGCGCTCTGCGTCTTCATAGTTCTCGATGTGAATTGCCTATATGTAACCAAAGTGAAGAGGAGCAACAGAGGGTTCGGAATGGCCTCCAACACAGGTCAATCGTCCCTGTCCCTCTGCGACTTGGTAGCTCCGGTTCAACAGAATGTGATAGCCGTCCTTCAGGATAACGGCGCACTGATTCCCCAACGGGTTCGCGAAGAAGGCGTTAGGATCGCCAATACGCTCCCCTTCGTCATATAACGTTTTCCACTCGTACCCCAGATTGGATCCGACGTACGATTTGTAATCCGTCAAGCCCAGGTTGAGATGACAGTGCGGCTCCGGATCGGTGGATACCGTAGCGCTGTAATAGCGGAACTTTGACTGATTGAAGAGAAACGGCTTTTCCTTCCGAATCTACACACTGGCGGAAGTCGCGATTCTTACGATGTCCCACTGCTTGTCAATCACGGCCAGAAGGTCCGGTCGGCTACACGCCTTCGAGGCGAACTGCTTGCTCACCACGGCGCTGACACAATTCTCCCTCAAGAAGGGACAGGTCAGCAGAATCGTGTAATCCTTCGATAGTGAATCGCGCAGCACGTGCATAGAAGAAGAGTGGCACGTTGCACGGGGAGACGAAATAGGGGAGTTTTTGGTTCCCAGTTGAGCGAATCACAATTCTCGCGAACGGAGTGGCTTCCATTGAATACGGGCCCTATACGCTTCAGGAATTGAGTAACATGTATCGTATTGCACTTCCGTCCATTACGCGTAGTCGTAACAGAATGAGTGAGAAATCAGCACCGATGAATGCTACTGCAGATGACAAAACACACATGATCGATTTCAGCTGTCTTTCCGTGTGTCATGTTTGTGCTGCTCAACTGTAGATGACGTCCCTTCGGAACTACGCTTCTGAGTACGGCATTCCCATTTCGGATGATAAGATGCACTCTGAGGTGGCGGCGATTCTGAGTCAGTATTTCTCTCTTTCATTGTTCTGAGTGTAGTCACTTTGACTCGATCGACGTGGACGAGGAGGACGTGATGCAGTCCTTCTTTAATCGACTTGATAGTGTCCGAATTCCATTTCACTGTCACCCATAGATAAAGGGCGGACTGTACATTTCAAACAACCCGCTGGTGAGTGACCATCGCCAGATCAAGAAGCCCAAGAAGGTTTGTGTTTTCTGTTCCCGTTATGTACAGTACGGAGAGGAAGACGCGCATCAGAAGCAAAACGACAAGGACTATGAGGAGGAGTACGTGGAGGAGGGAGCGCAGCCGGCAGCGGACACGGTGAATGATGACCAGATATACTGTTTCTGCAGAAGGCCGTCAACACAGGAGATGATCTGTTGTGACAATGAGAACTGTCCGTACAAGTGGTTCCATTATAAATGCGTGAACGTGAACCCGCTGTACTTGACGCAGGAGAAGTGGTTCTGTCCCTTCTGTAGGAATAGTGCAAAGCACACGTTGCCTGTTTGTTTGAGTCCTTCTCGTTGACGTCGTGTATGCGTCGCAGCGCATCGAAGATGTGTGAAGAATCGAGCAAAAGCGTCGCTCCGCATGAAACAAACGTCTCAACATAGAGAACAGACTGCATGTCTCGCTGCAAAGGAGACTTTCCTTGGGATTCACTTCATAACAATGCCGGATTCCCGCGGGGCATTTGAAAGAACGTATGAATTGATCTACGCACAGTTTATTATCTCCATGGTTTCTGTAGCGGTGTGATGGACACATGAAGGGTAGAACCTTTTGTTCAGTGGCGCTGCTGATGTCGAAAAGGGAAATGACTACGAAACCCAGATGAATGCGATGGTTCGTAGAGGGTTTGTCCGTACGTACTTGTGCGCGGTGTTTATCCCTGCTAGAGAAGGTGCTGACGACCGTTTTTCTTCAGCTCGTCGTAACAACGGTCATTTGCGTGACCATCGTGTACCGCTTTCTGTGTGCTGGTTACTGCTAGTTCGGTCCCGGCGGTCATGCAACTGTTTTTCGATTACTATATGCCGATTATGATCGTCAGCATCGTGGGATCGTTCGCAATTGCGTGCGCCTCGGGCTGTGAGGATTGGAGAAGAAGCGTGATGCGTAGGCATCAAGCAGCATCCCACGGATATCATTATGCTATTTGTGTTCGTACTCCCCTCGCTCGTCTCGTCACGCTGTAGACGATATTCGAGTCCTTCTTGGTCGCTAGTTGTTGTGTCTTCGTTGATAAGAGCGTCCTCATCAGCGCGTTTTCCGCGACGTGCATCGTTGTTCTGGGACTGGTGGTTTACGCCCTGACCACGAAGACCGATTTCACGGGTTGCGGAACCTATTTGTTCTGCAGTCTCTTCGTGTTGATTGCCATCGGTCTGCTGTCTGCGTTCGGTTTGTTCCCTGTCAACATCTACGCCTATTGCGGAGTCATCAGTGTGGAAGGTGGTTGATGCGTAGGTTGCCATTTTCAGCCTGTACCTTGTCTACGATGTCCAGATGTGCGTTGGAAGCGAGAAGTTTGGTAATGAGTACTCTGTCGACATGTACGTGTATGCGGCTTTGAACATGTAAGGCGAGACGGGGGCGTGTAACGGTGTAGCTACTTGGATATTCTGAACCTCTTCCTGTACATTCTGCAGATCTTAAGCAGTAAGAATAACTAAGTGCTTTCTTTGTTAACAAACACCCCCAACTTAAGCCTCGTTCTTTGTAGTAAGAAGCGGCTTCTTTGTTAACAAACACC
>JANPWJ010000518.1:31417-52433 GCA_027406325.1 Blastocystis sp. subtype 2
TGTTAACAAACACCTCCAACTTAAGCCTCGTTCTTTGTAGTAAGAAGCGGCTTCTTTGTTAACAAACACCTCCAACTTAAGCCTCGTTCTTTGTAGTAAGAAGCGGCTTCTTTGTTAACAAACACCTCCAACTTAAGCCTCGTTCTTTGTAGTAAGAAGCGGCTTCTTTGTTAACAAACACCTCCAACTTAAGCCTCGTTCTTTGTAGTAAGAAGCGGCTTCTTTGTTAACAAACACCTCCAACTTAAGCCTCGTTCTTTGTAGTAAGAAGCGGCTTCTCTTCAAACTCCTTGGAATCCGTGGAGTTGTCCTCCGTCTCGCGAACCAGCGACTCCGCAGCCGTCGCCTTCAGCATCTTTTTCTGCTTGTCCATTTCGCGACTTCTCACCAGCGAGTACATGAAGGTTCCGAAGAGCACCAACGCCGTGCCCACGCCCGAGCGGAACGACATGGGGTCGCCCAAGAAGAAGTAGGCGACGAGCGTCTGCACGCCTGCCTTCGCAGTGCCCGAGATGTTGTGCGTGAGGGGAGACGTGAGACTGATCTGGGCGATCGTGACGATGCCGATCAGGAACCCGAAGATGCCCGCCATATTCATCACAAGCCAGAAGGAGAAGGAGA
Organism: Blastocystis sp. subtype 2; assembly: GCA_027406325.1. NCBI lineage: Eukaryota > Bigyra > Opalinata > Blastocystidae > Blastocystis > Blastocystis sp. subtype 2. Next base: position 32,039 of record JANPWJ010000518.1, read on the forward strand.
AGAAGGACTTGGCGTGCTCGTGGATGATGCCTCTCTCGAAGAGGAGGATCATGGGAATGAACAGGATGGTGGAGTTCATGTTGTTCTAGTCGTGATCGGGGAGGATGGGGCATACGTAGAAGCACAGTTTCCAGGAATTGTTGTCCACAATAGGAATCATCTTCTTGGTGTAGATGCTGTTCAGCGAGACGAAGAGAGAAGATAAAACGCCAAAAATGGTTCCCACCAACGAGAAGTTGACTTCGCCATCAGCACCCACGTAAAACCCAAAGATGACCACGAGGCAGCAGCCGATCACTGCGAACGACGTCTTGATTCCCAAGAAGAGATAGCTACGCATCACAGCAGCAGCAAGCAGACAACGAAAGAACAACGTTGAACACGATGGTCAATGAACGTGCAACGAGGTAAAACGATACATTCACATATCTATGGTTTAGGACGCATCAACGGAAGGACTTCAGGCACATGTTATTGAACGTAATCATTCCCACGAAAATCAGGGAGAGAGGAAGAATACGGAGAGCCGTGCCGATATCGTACTTCTGGACCGGGAACTGGCTAAAGAACGAGTCTACGCGTTAGCAGCCCAGCGCATTGCACGAATACCCTTTCTGGCACGCGTGCCCCAGAGTCCTAAGACCCAGCAGATGATGGCCGTGAGAACGCACTGATACCTAAGGAAATAACGAAAGTTCCGGCAGAAATACCATGTGACGAAGAAGGGAGCCGGAATGCTGTCCTCCTTGGACAGGAGGAACTTGTTCATCAAAACCATCGAAATCGACACGATGAAATACGAAGCCACCACGAGGGCAATCTTGATCTTTTCTCCGAGCATTGGCACTGTTCCGAAAGACTATCTGCCTGTTCGCAGCGACCGATACGAGAGGCTGGTGCGCGAAACGGATTGGATGCACCGAATTACCATGGACTGAAGTCGGATTGCGCAGCAGGAGAGTGCTTAGCTTTCATAGTAGAAGAGGAGAAGCAAGGAGGAAGGGGAACGGGTGTCGTGATCACTGGAAGGGAGGAGAAGGGTCGAATCGGAGCCAGTACGACCTGTGTTCGCCGAAGGGATCGAAAGCAGCGCACGGCGTTTTCCATTGATGATCTGCGATGGACGATAACGAACTGATTTCTGTTTGCAATAATTTAAAACAGTTGCAGCAAGTTATGGTTGATATAAACAACGTGGTGGAGGGGATGACGGACACAAACCTGAAGGACAAGATGTCAAAGATGTCCTATATAGAGGCGGCGCAGATGCATCTCATGATGGCAGATATTTCTATAAATATGTTCTATGGTCCGAGATCCGCGACGCGCTCTTACTCGTAGCTTACCTGAAGTGTAAGGGGGTCGACGTAAATGAGCATCCCATTCAAAAGGAGATTGTGCGGAATGGCAAAGAACTGGCTTATGTCTAGAAGCGCTTGGCCGAGTACAAGAAGAAGCTGAACGAACTGATCAACGGGAGAGGTAGGGTGGAATAGAGGGCAGGTGATGGCCGTAGAGCAGCCCACGATGCGTATTGACAAGGACGCGACCGCGAGAATTATCCAGCATAACATTTCCAAATAGCCATAGTGAGAGTCATGAATTGCTTGTTTTCTTTGTTGTTCAACCATTCTCCTCGCTCGCGTGGTTAGGCCGTGCGCTCTTCTTGAAAGAGAGGACATCCGAGTAGCATCCCTTTGGGATCCATCTCGCTTCGTCTCCTTCTTCACTTCCGGGAATCACAAATACCGATTCAATAGAATGCTCTTCGTGTTTATCATTGCCGGAGCGGTGGGAGGAGGGATTGGCGGCGTTTTCCTTCTTCTGCTCATTGTCATCTTCGTCCGCTCGCGTGTTCATTCCCCTCCGTTTTCGTCAGGCATAGGGCGTAAAGTGGATCGACAGCATCGGAGTCCACTTTCTCACGTCCAAGAAGTATGGTGTGACATCGACCGTGCAGGACCTGATCTCGTTCCAGAACCGCGTGACCTACGAGTCCTTCATCAAGCGATGGGCTGCCGTGTACGTCCTCCCACTCCCGCTCACCCAAAGCATCGGAAGCTACCCCATCTTCACTCACATCGTTCGGAATCGTCGCTTCCTGTGGTCCTACTTGTGGGCGAAGTGCGTCCTGGTCACCACTAGAGAGGAAACGGACGAATTCGACATCGCGAACCACGTGTTCTGTGTCGACGAGCCCATCACGATGGAGGAGGTGCTGCAGTACAGTCAGCAGCAGGCCCTCGTCGTGTCGCCTCACCGCTCTCACCCCTAGCAATCCCTGAATCCGGAGTTGCCGCTGTGGAACGTGATCATCTTCTCGCACCTGGAGGGAGTGGAGGACGCTCAGTCGGTTCTCCTGTTCCGCTACCACCGCTGTCTGGCGGACGGCTTCAGCATGATGCAGATGCTGCTGACGGAGTCCCGCTACGTGTACGAGGACGTGGAGATGAGTCGAGAGTCCCTGCTGAAAGACGCCAGCGACTCGCCCATGGAGGACACGACGGTGATTTGTGAGCCCCACACCGAAATGGTCAGCGACGCGCCTCTCGTGCTTGTCTCGTCGGAGCAGGAGAGAGCCGTGTATCCCTCGCTTCTCTCGCAAGAGTCGAAGCCCCAGTGCGGACTGCGCAACTCTTCCTCCGGCAGCTACTGGCGGCTGGTGTGCACGAAGAAGGACGCGGTGAGCCCTCTGCGAAGCAAGAAAGTGGCTGACGCGCCCAAGTCCCGCTTTGTCAAGACGATGCGGATGAGGGTGACGATCGACGACTTGGTGGGCGTGAGCGAGCACGAGCTCACGATCAACGACGTGATTCTGGGAGCCATCTTCCACGCCGTCACGTCCTTCTTCGGTCCTCGCTTCGCGCAGACCGGAGCCAAGCCGATCCATGTTTGCTCAGGAGGAGGGCGTGACGGATAGTCGCTGCTGTGGACCAACACGAGAGCCAACGACTTCATCTACACTCCGCTCACGGACCGAGAGAGTCTTCAGCTGAGCAACAAGGACGCGACGGCGCTGGTTCTCGACCTTCCTCTTCACTGCGGCAACGCGTGGGACAGCTCGATGAGCGTGCATCACCAGCTGTGGAAGAAGAGCTCTTCGCAGGAGCCACGCGTCGTCCAGCAGTGGCTCCGGATGTGGGGTTGGCTGCCTCGCATGTGGGGCGATCCCTGCTTTGCTAGCTTCACGTTGGTGCCTGCAATGAGCGATGACGCGTAGTCGAAGAGGCAGCTTCTCCGTATCTGTCACTCCGGGACCTCAGAAGAGAACAAGTCTTGCCGGGAACCCGATAACGTCGATCGTGTCGCTCTCTCCGCCCTGTGGGAACGAAGAGAGTCACTTTTCGGTGATTTGCTACAACAATAAGGTTGGTATGGGTCGTTGGGGTGATGTGCAGATTGTGGTCTCCTTGGAAGCCAATGATAGTATTGTCTGTGAGGAGGACGTGCAGAGTTTGCTCGACTTGTGTGATCAGAGTCTGCTTGATATCAAGGAGAGGTTGTGAGGGAGCCGAAGCGTTGTAATCTGTGCGAGTCATTTGTTTGGAAACGCTTTCGAGAGAGTGAATCTTACACAATTGTAGCTCTCAAAACCATCACAACACTCCCTCTACTCAAACAAACACACAACAATGGATTCGAAAACAAGGAATGAAGCTCATACTCCACCTCTTCAGGGTTATGCAGAAGGTATCGCTTGCGATGGTGAAGCGAAAACGGCAATTCAGAATACCTACGACTCACGCCCTCCCACTCCGCCTACGCCTCCCACATCAGCTTGTACTCCTTCAACATGGTGTCCACCGACGACATGATCTCCCCCTTCACCACCGACGACGGCACGTCCACGTAGATCTGCGAGGGAATCAACTGGTCATACAGCGTGTTCCACTTCTACGCCTCAGCTCTCACGCCCTCCCTCACCTCGAACGCGCCCTTGATGCACTTCCGCTCCTCCGGGAGAATCGCCTTGCCGTCGATGACCTGCGGCTGAATGCGCTCCGAGGCAATAGCAATCAGCTGGAACCACCTACGCTCTCAGGACCACACGCCAGCACGGACGAGAGCTGCATGTACGCGTTGAGCTCCTCCGTGTACAGGCGTTTCATGAACGTGGGAATGAAACTCCCCACCGACAGCTGCCCCGACGAAATGCCATCCAATCTACCCCTCAGCCCCCACAATTTCCGTCACATGTAGTAGTAGTTGTTCGCCAAGTACAGATGTGACTTCATCAGGTCCGTGGATTCCGACGTGGAACGCACCAGATACTCCCTCAGCGCGAGCACCACCGTCGCTACGCCTCACACGCCGCGTCATCGCCTACCCGAGTAGCGCTGGTAGTGCGAGAGCGAGAAGTCCGCCATGATCACGGGATAGCTGGACGCGAAGCCCTTCAGCGCGAACGCGCCCAGCTTCTCCTCGTACAGGTTGATCGTGCGCAGATAGTTGATGATCTACCCGTCATCCCACACACGCACGCCCACAGCGCTGGTGACGGCGCTCACGGTGGCTTGCGCGTTCATGCGCGCCGTGTTGCGACCCAGCATCTCGGCGACGAGAAGCATCAACTTGCCGCAGTCCTGCTGCACCTCCTGCACGAGCGCGTTCCACTTGCTCAGCGGCGAGGACGGCGCCTGGTTCTACGGTGAAGAGCGAGCAGTGGGACAACCTTGAGAAGGTGCTGGTACCGCGGCTCGTTCTTGCCGATAAACGACACGAAAATGGCGCAGCTGTTCACAGTGGAACACAGTTCGATGATGTAGTTCGTGACGTTGGTCTCGTCGGTGAGGGGACGGTTGATCAGCGCCTGCACGGTCTGCAGGGACTCCTCCCAGAGCGTGATGAACTAGGAATCAGGGAAGAGGGCAGGACGCACTTGGGATAATGCATCTACCAGGATCTTCGAGAACTGTCCCTTGTCATCGCCGAACAGCTCAGCGGAGAGAAGCAGCTCGATTTCCAGGTATTTTATAACGCAGTCGTACACTCCCGCCATAATCTCGATTCGGGGCTTATTTCTAAGCATCATCGCACCACCGCCCACAAAACCACAGTTTGTTCTTCTCTGTGTAGTCGATAATGCCGCGCAGAATACGCTTCAGGAACATCGTCATGAAGGTTCGGCAGTCGTTCATATAGCCATACTTTCCGCAGTTGCGCAGAGTCGTGCTGATATCTTTCAGTAGCTGGAGATTTGAGGGCGAAATGCCAAAGTAGTCCTTGAAGAGATTCTCCTTGTCCTCGCTATCCACATCGTTCGACGTCGATGGGACGAACGCGATCTACACGTGAAGCAGAAGAGCCAGCAGTGCCTTCTCTCCCTTCAGCAGAGACTCCAGGGCGCGCGTGCACTCATCGACCATTCGTCTCAGCGTGTTGGACTGGATCTCGACGAGCTGCGCGTGCTCTTTCAGCATCGGATGGTTCTGGACGAATTCGAAAGATTTGAAAATGTCCACGAGAGCGTTTAGGAAACTATAGCCATAACGGATCATCACGATAGAAATACGCTTTGGGGTTGCGCTGAAGAGAACCTCTCTCAATGTCCTTTTTGTTTCGGGAAACAGCCGTACAGTACTTATTAATCTACGTCATCAAAATGAACATGAGATTCCAAACAGTTTCCAATTCCTTGCTGTATTCGTTCATGCTGTCGAGAGCATAGCGGTATTGTAGCACATCGCTCTTCATTCCCTTCATGAGGACTTCCACTTGACCCAGCTCCTCCTGAACGCTCTCCACGTTCGTTGTCACCGCCTCTTGAATGTTATCGTTGTCTTGAACGATCTTGTTCAGCTTCTCCACTTCCAAAGTAAAATGCGCCTCTTGCTGATCCATTGTACTTCTTCTTTGGCTGTTTTCGTTGTAGATACCAGAGTGAAACTCCCACTTGATTGGGTATTCCTCATTCCCGTTTCATCTGGACTTTCTCCCTTCGGTCTATCGCACTGCAGATGGAAATGCAAAGATAACGATCATGGTGTGTGGTCCATCTGATGGTGCTTCTCGATACGGATTCTGATTAAGAGAAGTGTCTTCATTGCAACAACACGGCACAATTCATCACCATCCATGGATCCCTCTCAGAAGAAGAAAGCGTGTGGATCCGCTTCTCGATAGCTTCTCCTTTCCTCTCGGCCATTATCATCTAAGAGGGAAGGATTCCCCAAAATCGCCCCGCTTTCGGGCACGAAAACAAACGTAGATATCTCCGGACGTAGGAATCACTGGGTCCTTTTTCGATGAACACTGTGATGTGCACGCACTCTACGTGATTTTGTAGGATCTAGATTGCGAAATACGCCGTCTGTCCGAGGAGTATCGTCAGCAGGGTTTCTATTCTCCCATTGTGTAAACAATTAGCGATAGAGCCCATCCAATACTTGGAGTGGTTCAAGGAGCATTGGGACTCATTGGGGGATGAACAAAAGCAGGTGCTTCACGAAACGGTTTTCGACCGTATGTCCTCCCCGCAGACGATATATGCCCTGTGCTCTTGCTTCTTGTGCACGGAGTGTTCAAATGGTGAGCTCTGCGCCTTCCTCCAATGCGTAGATTTCATTCTTGAACTGTATGACATTATCATCGGGGCTGTGGAAGCATCTTTCAAGACCTACCCTTCTTTGCCCTGTTTCGATGGGGGCATTCTTCTCGTCGAGCAGGAAGAAAAGAGTCGTTGCTTGCAGCTCCCACCCCTTCCTCAGAACGGTAATGGGAAGTGCTCTTTCTGTCGATTATTCATTATAGAGTTTCGATTCAGTTCTACATGTCGCTGCCGTTCTGGACCGAGAGGGATGCCACGACTGACGATCATTCGCGTGTGCTCACGCTCCTCTCCTTTCAGAGTTCCTACCAACTCCTCAGACTTCAGTACTGCTCCTCACCGTCCGAACCCCCTCACTTCCAGCTCGTGCTCACCTCCACACGGGATTCTTCATCCTCTCATCTCTTCCCTCTCCCCCTTCTTTTCCCTCCCTCGTCGTCCCTCCTCCAATCTCATCTCTTCACACTGACCTTCACTCCCTCTTCATGCAAGCTCTTCATCGACTCTCACTACTCCAGCAGTGCCGCCATCCCTCGCTTCACTGCTCAAGACATCGCTGCCGTGTGTGTCGGGGACGCCTGTGCTGCCGTGTGTGTTGGAGACGCATGTACTGCCGTGTGCGCCGGGGACGCCTATACTGTCGACAGCGCCGAACACGACTCGCCTCTCACCGTGGAGGACGTGACGACGCTCTGTGCGTCTCGTTCGTTGTTTGCCATCGTGAAGTCGCTGGTGGTGTTTGAGGGCGAACTGGCCCAGGACGCGATTGCCTCCTTGTAGACAAGAACTGGGACGGTCACGGATAGATGTCTCCTTGGTCCCAATTCCTGCCACAACGGACTCGCTCCTCCCTCCGTCTGGTACCGCTCCGTTCTCTCCCCTCCCAAAGAGAACTCTCTTGTCACCACCACTCAACCGCTCTCCGTGCGCTGTCGCATCGACTTCTCCGCGCAGGACGTACTGTGTGCACGCGGTTGATTCAGTGGTAGGAACAGAGGAACTGGCTGTGCTATCTGAACGAAGTGGTGTCGCTTCAGCAGGGCGCGAAGGTGAGTGGGAACGAGATCACTCAGTGCACGAAGATGAATGAGAACAGTCAGTGCGTGAAGGTCAGCGGCAACGAGCAATGCGTCGTTCGCTTCGACTCCTCCCTGCCTTTGCTGTAACTCCACCGCCAACGACTGACGCACAGACAAGCCTTCCAGCCGCAGTTCAAGTGCTTCTCCGACCTGTACTTCCTCCTCCAGCACTTCATCTCCAAGCAGGTCACGGCGAGTGGTCGTGCTGGCGGCGCCTGAGGACTAGACGAACTCCTGCTGCTGGAGAAGTGTCTGCGCGCGCTCACGCTCCTCCTGCGCGCCGACAACACCATCCTGATTTCTCTGTACCAGAACGACGCTCTCCTTCTCCTCTCGTCCTGTCTGGCGTCCACGCCCAACCACACGCTCCCTTCCTCGCTCCTCTACACGCTTCTCGACCTCGTAGCCGCTCTTGCGCTCTCTCACACACAGCTCCGCGTCGTCTCGGACCTCGACCACTCCTCCAACTCCCTCGTCCTCACGCAGTTCCTCCAGTCCATCGTCTTCAACCCACTGGTTTGCGAGCGTATCGCCCCCTCCGACGCCACGCCCTTCCACAACGAGGCGTTCTCCGTTCTGGAGGAGACCAAACACATCCCGCTCTTCACCGCCGTCCTCTCTCTCCAGGTGCGCTCCCTTCACTCCGTTGAGGCATAGACCTACTGCGACTGCTTGCTTCACGGCTGCGCGCTCGACGCGCCCAGGACGCGCTCCGTCCTCCGCTGGCTGGTGGAGGCCTCGCGGCTCTCGCCTCCAGAGACCTACAGCGTTCTTTGGCGCTATCTCCATCAGTGCACGCTCCAGAAATACCCGCTATTACTGGCATCGTATCCTCTCCATTTCTCCTTCACTCTAGCCCCGCCTTCTCCGTCCTCCTCGATCACATGCACGACGCGAGCGTCACAGACGAGGCGTTGGTCGATGAGCTCTTCTCCAACCACGTCGAGGTGGTGGTGGACCGTCTCCTCGCGTGCCTACAGAACCACCCCATATCGGACCACGACGCCAATGCCGCGTCTGCCGCGTTCCGTGCGTCGGAGAACAGCGTAATCCTTCTCCTCCTCCCTCACCTCGAAGCTCGCGCACGCCTTCGAGTGCCTGCACTTCTGCTCGTTCGTCCTCTTCGCCATGCTCACCCACCCACAGCCCACCAGCGATGTGCGTGTGCTCCAGACCGTGCTCCTTGACCGACTGTACGTGGAGATGGAGCGGCTCGGCGAGCAGGCGTGCGACGACAACCGTACGCAGTTCCTGCAGGGGTTCGGGAGCCTTTGCCAGCTCTTTGCCAACTGGCTGTTTGGGTCGGACGCGCGGCGTCTGGAGAGCGAGGAGGAGCTGATGCGCGCGCGAGCGGATTTCAGCCACTCCGCAATTCTCCCCCTATTCCTCTTGTCACTGCGCCAGAGCGAGTGTCCGTCGCTCCTCACCTTCCTCGCGTTCTTCAGTTCCTGGCTGACCACTCATTCCCAGCCTCTTCCTCTCGTCCAACCAACTGTCAAGGAGCTCCTTCTCCTCTACAGGGATGGGAGCGAGGAAACGCAGGCTCTGATTCTCCACATCATGAACTCTCTTCTCTGCCACCAGCTGGAGAGCGACTCGTTCGGGTGTGACTTGGACGCTGTGTGCTCCTTCGTCCTCGCGCTCTTCCCCGAGGCGGAGCGCCATCGCGTCCTCTCCGCTCTGTTCGCGTCTCTCTTCCACTCCGTTCTCGCCACGAGCGTGTGGAGTCCCGTGACGATGAGCAGCGTGGCGTGTCTCGTCCAGTGCGCGGAGGAGGTGGGCGTGACGACGCAGTGCAGGCTCGATCGCTACTGCGAGTTGATCAACCAGGCGAGGATGCGCAACGCGCCCTCCCAGCCCAGCAGTGAGTTGAATGACAGTGATACCGCCTCGGAGACCGAGCCGTCGAATCCGGAGCGCGTTTTCCACCACTACTTCGACGAGCTGTACCGTGGCGTGCTTGTCGAGAGCGTGGACGTCGTGGACGTGATTCTTCCCCTCGTGGATCGCATTCGCCTCCTCCAGAGTCGTGCGCTGAACACAACGTGCCTGAAACCGCTTCTTCTTCTCCTCACGCGGAAGCTCTATTCCCTTGCCACCTCGGGCCATGACGAAGCCTCGACGGACGCAGCACAGACACGGCTGCTCGATGCCATTCACTCGTTACTGAGCACCGCTGCGTCCATTCCCGTCTCCCTCGCCGTGCTGCTTGTTCTGCTCACCTGCGTCGCTGACGCATCTTCCCACACGGCGCTTCTCGACGACGAGATCGCACGCCTGACCGACTCCATCGCCTCACAAGACCCCAGTGCCGTTCTCCCTCAGGTAGTCATAGCGGATCGACGTCACGAACAGGACTCTCGTATTCCTCCCGAGCTGTACTGCGCGTTCAACCACTTCGTCCTCGCGCTCGCCAAGCAGCGCAGCCTCTTCTCCTCGATCGAGGACTCGTTCGTCCGCGACCGATTCCTCCGCCTGGACGCGAGCGGCGTGGAGGACGCTCAGGTCGCTCAAACCGTGGAGAGAGTGGGCGACGAGAGCAAGGCGCTGGCGGAGGCGAAGCGCCGAAGCGTTCTGGAGACGCGAGAGCAACTGAACCACGCGATCAACAAGCGATTACTGGGCTGGCGAGACCTCGCGGAGAACGTGCTGCTGAGTACGGAGCTGTCCTCTCCGTTCTTCCACGACCAGTGCAGCTATTACATCACAAGTCCGCACATGGGTCCTGGAGGCGTGCGCACGAAGCTGATGAAGATCAAGGCGCCGTCCCGTGCCTACGAGCAAGCGCGGGAGAAGCGCGCGGAGAAGGAGTCGCGGAAGGAGGAAGAGAGTCTGTACTCGTCGCTGCAACGCGCCTCCTCCAGCAGGTGCGTCTCCCTTCTCTCTCCTTCCCCGTAGAGTCGGCGGACTTCACTCGCGCTCCGCGTCGACCAAGCAGATCATCATCCACGAGTGGCAGGCGCGGCAAATCAGCCCCTACGGCGTGTTTGAAGGCACCGTCTCGCTGACGGCGGGCTGTCTTCTCTTCCTCCGCCATAACAGTCACCAGCAGTCCGATTCCACTCTCCTTCGCAGCATGCGTTCCGTCCACCTGACGCAGGTCCGACTCGGGTCGGTGATCGGCCTGTTCAAGAGGGCGTACGAGTGCCAGCAGAGCTCCTTCGAGGTGTTCTACAAGAAGAACGGCTTCACGAACTCGATGTTCCTCACCTTCGCCACGCAGGTGCGCTAGGCTGGGAGAAGTGAGGCGTAGGAGACGCGCGACGCGGCGTACGGCAAGATCGCGATGAGCATTCCACACGGCGTTCCTTGTCAGAAGCTCAACGAAACTCCCGAAGTGTTCCTGCAGCGAATGAAGGTGACGGAGGCGTGGGTGCGCGGCGACCTGACGAACTTCGAGTACGTGTCGCTCCTGAACTGCTACGGTGGACGGTCTCTCCAGGACATCACGCAGTACCCCGTGTTCCCATGGGTGTTGAACGATTACTCCACGACGGAATACGACGTGAAGTAGGTCCACTATGTCTGGATGACGGATAGTGACGCGCGATTCTGCCGTGACCTGGCGCTGCCGATGGGTGCGCAGAACCGCACGCGTCTGGGCTACTACATCAACAACTACGAGACGATGTGCGAGATGCAGGCGGAAGCGAAGGACGCGGACTCCGACCTGAACGGGATGAGCGACCAAATTCCGCCCTATTTCTACGGCACGCACTACAGCACGCCGCTGGCTTGCGTTCTCTACTACCTCCTTCGCAAGGAGCCGTTCACGCAACTGCACGTGGCACTGCAGGACAACCACTTCGACGTGAGCGACCGACTCTTCTACAGCGCGGACGTGACGTGCCACTGCTGTTTGGAGAACCTGCCCGAGGTGAAGGAGCTGATCCCCGAGTGGTACTGCGACTGCGCCTTCCTGCGCAACAGGAATCGCCAACGCTTCGGGAGACGGCAGAACGGCGAAGACGTCGACGACGTGGCGACGCCGTGCTCCTCGGCCCAGTTCGTGTCTCGCAACCGCCAGGCGCTCGAGAGCGCGCACACCGCCTCCACGTTGCAGGACTGGATCGACCTGATCTTCGGCTGGAAGCAGCAGGGCCAGCCCGCCGTCGACGCCTTCAACCTTTTCTACTACCTCACGTACCCGCAGAAGTGCGACCTGACGGAAGTGGAGGACGAGGGGCTGAAGCAGGCGATCATCACGCAAGCCACCAACTTTGGACAGTGTCCCGCGTTTCTCTTCTCTGACCGACACCCTGCGAAGAGGAACGACAACGTCCCGCGGGACCTTCGCTCTGTTCTTCTCGAGACCAACACGGAGTCGCTGTACGAGCCGGCCCCCTTGCGCTGGCTGGGCAACCGTTGCGTCATCACCGCAGTCAGCGACTGGGACCCCGCGTTGCTGCTCTCCTGCTATTCCGACGTGCAGCGCGTGCTCGGCAGCGACTCGCACCCCTCCTTCCAGCAGAGAGTGGTCGCGCAGAACGCGGCGCTGCCCGTGGTGCGCTGTCCCTCGCCCACGATCAGCTGGCCGGCAGAGAGCGCGTACCCGTGGAGCGTGACGGTCGACAACTGCGACTGGATGGAGATGCGCCTGGTGAAGGTGGTGCTGGAGGACGCGGGACTGCAGGACTTCAACGTGAAATCGAACTGCTTCGCCGTCAAGGTGCTGAAGGACGGGAGCTGGTCATCGTTATCATGCCCCTCCCAGACCACTGTACGCACGCCCGAGGGCCTCGTGACGCTGATTCCCTTCTCGCCCGTGGTGTGTCGCTTCTGGAGAGTGGAGGTCGTGGAGCTGCCATTCCAGCCGGTATTTGTGGCACACGATCTGAGAACGAATCGCTCCACCGCCCCAGCGCCGCGCTGCTCTCTCCAGGGACCGACGATCAAGACGATCGACGTGATGGGTCGAATGATGTTCCCGCACGTGCCTCCGCTCCCACGGCAGATCGGCGCAGTGGCTTCGTGTGCGTCCTGCGCGCTGTGGTAGGGATGACGCATGGAGTTGAATCCTAGGGGCTCCAACCTCGCTGTGATCACCGCTCAGCACGAGTTGGAGTTGGTGAGTCTGCAGGACCCTGAGAAGAAGTGTTCCTTCTCCTTGGCATCCCTCCTCGCCGATTCCACCCTGCTCCTCGTCCACCCAAAGGTTTGGGATCCCCCTTGCGTTCACGGTTAGATGCCCGTTCTCTTCCTGACGACCTCGCTGCGCGACAGTGTGTCGGTGGTTCTTCTCAACAACGAAATCAACTCCTCGCCCGAGTTCTCCGTTCTCCAATCTGTCGTGAAACTCCCGCTGTTCGTGCGGTCGCCAATACTCCGAATCGGCTTCGAGGACGACGTTCTTGTGGTGTTCACTTCGTCGCTCCTTTCCTCTTCCGTCATTCCTAGAATCGGGACGATTTTGACGTACTCCTTGTCGTTCCCGTGTCGAGACGGACGCATCGAGGTGGAGTTCGATCCCTGTCCGACGGCTCGCCGCGTGCATCACCGTTCGCTGCGCGACTCTGCGATGTCGTTGTGCATGGCGATGGATTGCGTGATGGTCGACTCGCTCGAAGAGGTGCTGATTCTGTCCTCCTTGCTGCACGTGACGGGGAGGGTGTGTGTGAAGGGGTTGCAGTGGTGTGCTGCGGGCGTGTATGGCGTGACTGTTGTTAGGAAGGAAAGTGTGATTGTTGAGAAGGAGGAGGAGGGTGTGACTAGTGGAAAAGAGAAGAGTATAACCACTGGAAAGGAGAAGAATGCAACCACTGAACAGGAGAAGAGCGTGATTACGCGAATGAACTACTGCGGTGATGTGGAAGAGGAAACGGTGCTAGAAGAAAGCATGTAGGAGAAGAACGCGTTTTGTGATGAATAGAACGTGTGTTGCGGTTTCTCCGAAGATGGACGTGATGGTGTTGGGCAGCGCAGAAGGAGGTTGCATTCTGTTTGACATGCTGCTGAATAAGGTGCTGACACGCATTCCGATGAAGGAAGTGGCGAAGAAGCTCATGTGGCTGCCGAACAGCACGGGAGTGGTGGTGATCACAGAAGAGAATGCAGCTATCCTCGTGCAGCTCAACAACTGCTTGGCGGTGGAATAGACGGTATGTGGGAATGAGCAGTGTTTGTGGAAAACAGACCAAAGGATTATAGTTCTTTCAGCTGCGCTTCCAAGCGATCCACTCTCTGCTCCAGATGGTCAATCGACTCCGATACATCCACATTTATATCCGCAATAGACTGCTCGATCTGATGGCCGCTCTCCCAAACGTCGCGGTGAACAACGAAATACTCAACAAAGAGACCCAGCACGAATCCGTATAGGAAAGGTCTAAATGAGCTACGCTTCTTCTTAGGGGCCTCCTCCTTTGATTTCGGGTTTTCCTGCTTCGGCTCTTGCTTGGGTTCCTCCGGCTTGGGGACTTCGGTAGAGAGCACTTTGACACCCTCTGCAGCAGTGACGGCCTTCGGCACTCCCTCGCTCACAATCTTTACCACAGGAGCTTCAGAAAAGAAACGTCTAGCTACAACATGAAGCACTGAAAAGGACGAATACCAACAAACGCAAATCTAGAGGCACTTCGGAGAGCGTACATCGTTTCCAGGGATCTTGTGTTTGAGAATCGCAGAAGCAGGATCGTGCACTCGAACTGTTGGGATGGGTGGGGTGAAGGACAGGAATCCCTTGTGAGGAGCGCAACCATCATTTCGAGTCCCTTGGATGATGGGATGCATTCCCAAAACGGTTTCGAGCAAACAACAGAAACACTCTTTGACAAATCCCACTGCCTCTTCAGCATCCACACATAGAAGAGGCAGAACACAAAACAAGAGAAGGCAGAAACAACAACACTGTGCAAATCCGGGTAGCGCGCAGGAGGAGGGAAGGCGTAGTACACGACGGTCATCACACTGATCCCAAAGAGCACCTGCTGCGGCTTTGAGTTCTCCGTCGGCATGAGAGCCCAGAAACCGCATATCACGGAGAGGGCCATGAGAAGGTTGTGATCCTTGATGTACAGGGGAATCATGGAGTACGACGCGTAGTACGTGAACCATAGCGCTTCCTGGGGAAAGCGATTTGCTAGCAGGGTGATGGGCAGCAGAGGGAACAGAATCGTCTTCTCATGCACTAGAGTGAAGCGAACAACAAATCCAAACCTTGATACGAGAACAGGAAGAAGCTCAACGAGCAAGAAAAGAAAGAGCAGAGAGCCGTCTCAAACGAAGAATGCCGCCACAAAAGAAGCAGACTCGGAAGACAGCCCAGCAGCGTCAGCACAGTGCAAAGCCTCTTCAACTCCTCTCCCGAGAAGAGCTTGGCGAGTTTCACGACGTTGTTGAGCGTGCACCACACGGACGCCACCTTGTCCTCGAAGAGCCAGCGGTCCCACGGGAACATGCGATGAACCACGTTGAGAAGCGACTCCACGGGCGAGAGGGAGGGAGGAAGACGCAGGAGGAAGGGGAGGAAGAGCAGGAGGAAGGAGAGAATCACCGTGGTGCCGATGGCGAGCAGGTGAGAGAACCCCTTGGTGATGCACTTCCGCAACAGCCACACGAAGAACACGAGCGAGTAGTAGAGCGCGATCTGCTTGTAGCCGATCGCCATGACGAAGAAAAAGGAGCCCAGACAGTCCCAGTCGCGCGAAATGCACACAATGGCCAGAAGAACGAAGCCAAGGCACACCGAGTTGTACTGGAAGTGGGCATGGTCCACCAGCAGAAGAGGAGGAGAGAAGAGGAGAAGGGAGAACACCTACGCTCAACTCTCGGAAAGAGTCGTACGATCACCTGCGTGCGGTAAGCACACTTTCGCATGCAGCACCGAAGGAAAAGGACACAGGCCGGAAGATACACGAGGCAATCCGACACGAGAACCGATAATCGCATGAACAGCTATCGATCAGAGAATACGTATGGACCAACGATGGATTTCTCCGTCTCAAAGCCGCGACTGCTTCCCAGCGCGACCATCTCGGGATAGAGCCAGTTTGCGACCGTTCCCATGCAATACTCGTGAAAAGCGGTCAGTGGGGGATAGTCGAAGCCCCAGTACAGCAAGTCGTTGTCCGTTGTGTTGCGGTACCTATCCCTCACACCACCCACACGTCAAAACCAGTCGTAGAGGGGAAGATGAATCGCCAATTCCATCCAATGACGCTGCGCCTCCATATCGCCGAACATTGGCGGCGTGTTCCTGCCTACGCTGGCAGTCACACACCACTCCTACCAGAAAAGGAGTTGAGGGAGATGCAGTAGCGGAGCGTGATCGAGAGCGCGATCATCACTGAGACCTCCGTCCACGAGATGGTGCGCTCCTGTGGTTTGTCTTCGTCGTGCATGATTCTGAAGAAGCGCGCGTGTTTCCCCTTTATTTGACATAGGCGGAAAACGAAATTGGATGCCTTAATAGCTCAGTCGGTAGAGCACTCGCTTAGTAAGCGAAAGGTCGGGAGTTCGATCCTCCCTTAAGGCTTTTTTCTCTCTTTTGGCGCTCTCTTCTCTATTTCTTCGTCGACTCGTGGAAAGGAAGTGTGCAAATGGGGCGGCAGCTGGGGAAGTGGAATTGGAGAAGGGGCTGACTCCAGAAACCGGCCCGATTTTGAGTTCTGGTTCAAATTCAAGTAGGCGTTCGTTGAAATGTGGGAAATTGCCGTTCTTGTTGTGACGAGTAGCGATTTATACGACTTTTCCCAAGAATGGAAGCTGCTCCCCAAGAGAATCAAGTCCCTGTCACTGAAGCTCCGGTTGTAGCCAGTACTACCGAAGCGTAAAGGGTGTTTGGATTACTATTTATTCGCAGTGAAAACAAACCGACCGAGGTGAGTGTGCCCGCTCCCGAGGCGGCTGTTCCTGCTGTCGAAGAGACGAAGCCCGTTGAGAACAAGGAGCAGGAGGAGGCCGCTCCCGAGGAGGAAAAGACGGTAGTTCCCTCTTGGCGCGAACATGATTCCTAGGAGGAAGCTCCCGCCAAGAAGGTGGAAGAGGAGACCTACGAGGACGAGGAAGAGGAGGAGGAGCCTCAGGACGACGAGGAAGAGTGGGTTTCCGAAGAAGAGGTGGCCGTGGGCATTCTCGCGTTCCTTCTCATGGCTAGCCCAGAAGACGCGGAAGAAGAGCGGCGTACGACGACGACGACGATGACGACGAGGAGTATGGCAGATCCAAGAGAAGAAGAGTGGTGGTCGTGAAGAAGCCGGTGAGAGCTCGCAACGTGACCGCGAACGAGCCCGCGGGCATGAAGGCGCTTCGTTCCTACACCTCCGCCTTGAAGCTTGGGTAGGCGATGTGTATGAGGTTGTCATGACTAGTCCTCGCTGCTTCCGTGGACTGAACAAGATCGCCAACGTGAAGGACAGAGAGGCGGAGCTGATCTCCCGTCTCCATGAGTGCGGTCGCAGCTGGGCCGGCGAGTATCCTTCTCCCGAGGAGGTGGTTCTGGTTTTCGCCGGTGATGGGTAGATCCTGTTGGCGAAGGAGGAGATCCGTCAGAAGAAGGTGGAGAAGGAGAGAGAGTTCATCATTGAAAACGATACAGGTGTGCGAAAGGCTGCTCAGAAGGCTCGCGAGTTCGTGAAAACGCTCGGAGAGGAGGAGGACGACAACGAGGAGGCCGATGCTGATGTGGATGCTGAAGTCGAGGCTGATGACAACAAGGACGAAGAGTAATGACACTTTTCAGCATTTTGTATCTGTAAATGTAATGACCGCGCGCTTGTTGAACAAACGGGGGAGCAGAGCAACACAAATATTACACAGAATAACTGTCAAGCCGCTTGAAAAAACGATGCTGGACAAGGCGGGCCAAACACGCCTCCGTCTTCTTACTCTTTGAACCCTTCTGAGCCGTGGCAATCCATACGGAGCGTGGAACGACGTAGTGGTAATGGGGAGAAGACGACAAAGGAGCCTTCTTTGGCTTCCGGCACGTATCGAACACTGAAACATACGGATCCAACTGCACGTGGGAAGACAGAGATGGGGTCACTTCCGAGGAAGCAGACAACTCCGTCGTGGTGCAATTCGAATCGCATTTTGAGCTTGAACTGTCAAACGATTGACAACTGGGATGATTGGATTCACCTACTCCTCAGAATACAGAGCTGCCGCGTACAGAGTGCCAGGAAATTGGTGCACTGTCTGCAAAGAGACGAATACTGATTGTTCAGGGCATCATAGAACACCACCGCAGGAAGCGATCTGCCGCAGTGGCCGCACGTAAAATAGGGCATTTGCTCGCCTCCGCAAAGGAACGGAGGGTTGCGAGAGAGCATAGGGAATAATTGTGGAGAATGAAGGGAATCCGGCATTAGCCAATCAGAATCGGCATATGGAATGGTCATCATTTCTCCCATATTGCGTGGATGGCCCGTCGGATCGAGTGGTGTGTGTCTCCTCTATGGAATTCCTATTGTCGACTGCAAAACGGGGGTCATGGCTCGTATGTGTCGATCTACAGGCTGACATTCCGGCCATGCGCTCCATAAGGGGAGAGCAGACCGTTCACGCGGAAATGACACCACGAAACACAAAAGGCACAACTCGCTAGAAACAACGGCAGAATGTGTGTTTCACTAAGCGTGATACATGCACACAAAAAGAAGTGTGAAAAAGCAGTCTCTTGCGAATCCCTCGATGTCCCTCCAACAACTCGTTAGTGACAGAAAATTGGTTACAGTTCACTTGGAAGAGCAAATCGAGACTTGGGGTTGATCAGATTGATTCACTCCATGACTGGTTCTTCAGCGACGAAGTGTCTTCCACCACGGCAGTTGGTGTACGGCTGGATTTTGACCGTGCTATTGATTCTCTCCACGTATTGGATGGAATCGATACCGCCTAAGTTCACGGAGTTTTTTGAAGGCGACCTTGCGTTGTCGTACTCTCTTCACGATACTGTACCGTAAAGGGACTGTCCTGGTCGAACTAACGGAGTAGATACAAATACGTAATTCTGTGTTGCTACGTGCTTCCCACTGCACTGATATGTGCGTTTATTCTAGTGTGCCACCCAAAGGATACATCCATCGTTCTTCCCCGTTTCGCGCCTCATCCATAGTGGATTCATGACGTCATCTACATAGCATTGCGCTCCTATGCGTGCGACGAAGTGCTCATTGTGGCGCTGAAGAACTTCATCGGAAGACCTCGTCCCTGCTTTTTCCAGATGTGCGGCTATGAGAATAATACACGGGTGTTGGAAAATGGGAGTGTTCTCGTCTCCTATGGCACCTTTGGTGTTCTGGGAAGTGTGTCGAAGTGTCACGGAACGGTATGCTCCTTTGGCGATCACCCAACGCGTAGAAGAGCAGCGTATACAACGCGTTTCGCTCCTTCCCCTCCGGTCATTCCGCCACCTCTACAAATGCGACCGTGACGCTTCTGCTTCTCCTCTACCGGTTCATCGACTCCTACTTCTCGTTGCCGCAGTATGCCATTCGCGTTATCAAAACGGCGATGTCCCTGCCGTTGGTGATTTGGACGTGCTTCATTCTCGGCAGTCGCATTGTGCATATGTCATTGCATCTGTAATACCTAGTTCGATTACAGGCACCGACCGGAGGATGTGGTGGGTGGAATGGTCTTCGGTTCGCTGAGTGCGATTTTTGTGCATCTGGTTTTCTTCAACGGGCGTGACAAGGAAAGGAGAGTGGCGAATGACCCTGGGAAGGTGAAGAGCATGTTCTTCACTGATGTGGCGAGCCGCATTGTCACGTTGTACTCTCCGGTTTCAAAACCCGAGTCGGCCACTGTGTAGTTTTCAGTTTGCTGTTTGTTGTCGATCGTCATAATTGGGATGTGGAGTCGTTCCATTCGATCTATTCCACGCGGCGAAACTGTTTCACGCTCGCTGAGAAGAGGGAATTGCGTGGGAATCGCCCTTCTTCCTGACGACCTAGTTATGCCCTTCCAATTATCTATACACATCGCTTCATACACGTTGGAATCGCGATAGTTGTATTTACTCCCGTAGACTTCTCCTCCACCCCAAATGGCGATGAACAACAGACCGATGCGAGGCGCAAGAAGTACGCATTAAAGCCCTTTCCTAGGAGAGATCGTATGTATCGTTTTGTCGCGTCATGACTAGGCTTGCCGTTGTACGTTGCCGAACTGCGACCCACGCCAATACAACCCGACCACTATTCATTCGGCGCGGTGTCTCAAATCGTGGGTTTCGTTCTCTCCATTCACCCGAAGGAAGCCATTATGCGCTACGTTTTGTACATAAAGGGAAAAGTGGACCCTCGTCACATTCCCACGCTGTGCTCCTTCTTCTATGCTGATCTCAGCGACGGCATGAGGAATGCGGTGAGTGAGTACAGGGGAATGGACTCCATCCAACTCGCGTCACTGTCGTCAAATCGCTGTATGTTCATTCCCGAGTCGTTGCGGCGGAACATGCTCCTTTTGTCCCTCTCCGACATGCCGCTGATCGTAGAGAATAGTTCGAAGCGTTCTGCGCCCTTGTCGATTGACGAGGTGAGGGAATCGCTAGCGAAAGTGCTTCAGAGTGGCGGGGCTGGGGTGGAGCAGGTATGTTGCTATCTGAAGCAGCAGCCGTCGGTGTTCGTGCAGTCTCTCGACGCGAGCACTCTGTGCGCATATCTCTTGGAAGAGAAGATGCCCGTATCCTCGCTTTCTTTGACTAACGAGTAGAAGGAGAGTGTGAGCGCGTTTGGGCGCGTGTGGAGTCGATTGAGCTGCGTTGTTTGTGGAAAAGAAAAATGCACGCTGTGGGATTTGAACCCACGAGTACTCCTGTACAGTA
>JANPWJ010000522.1:0-21754 GCA_027406325.1 Blastocystis sp. subtype 2
AGGAAGAGTACTCTGACTATTCGTACTCGGATTACTCGTACTCGGATGACAAGTAATTGGATGATCAATTGTTTGTTAACAATCACTCATTGACATGAGAAGACTCCTTCTTCTTCTTTTGGGTATAATGCGAGCTGTGGAGAGTGATTTGTGTAGTGCTTTTGTGTTTATCGTGTTGTTCTTCGAAGTTGACAAGAAAGGAGCATGTATCTTCAATTAGATGGGCTAATGATGAAGGAAATGGAAGAAGAGGAAGACAATACTCTGCCAGAAGTGTCTTCAAAGAGGAGATATCGATATCGTATGTTCATATTGCGAATGGAATGACTCTACTAACTGGGTGTAGGAACGAAGCACGTAAGGGTTGAAAAGGAAGAGGTTACCCCACTTCCGAGAAGAAAGCGCTATCGCAAGAGTACTATCGTTCCTTCGAATGGTTTGCATATTGTGAGGTTGTAAGGAGTAGGAGAGGAAGGAATCGATGTATCGAGTCTTCCCCGCAGAGGCAGATTGTTATGTTGCGTGATTTCGTTCACGTGTAGTAGGAAGACGCATACCGATGAATCGAAAGAAGAGGATAGTCCCACTGTGCGATCGTTCCGAAGGAGGAAAAGATATAGGAATACGCCTGCGCCGATCGTTACGGAGATTCCGAAAGAGGAGAGTGAGGTGAAGGAGATTATGCGTCCTACGGAATCAGCGATCACGGAAGCCCCCAAGACGAAAGTGGTTGCAGACGATCTTGCGTCAATACGGAAGATGGAGAAGTTGCACGAAGAGCGTATTCAAGTGAACACCGGTGATCTCCCCACTGCAAGCGCATCCAAGGAGGAAACGCATTCGTCCTCAGCTACTGAAGTGGTTAATCCATTGTTGTCCAGCTACTGTGTGCTGTGGTAAGAAGGGATCATGATTAGTGAATCCAACGAAGCCGCCTCTCTCGCTTTCGTTTTCAGTTGTCCACGTGTCTCCCATCTCCGTCATCCTGTCGGTGAACGTGACGGCGGAGGCAACCGTGTGGTGCGGAGCGTGGCCTCTGGGCGAGGAGATGAACCTGAAGATGTTGCAAGTGTCGACGCCGGGCGTGATTGTGACAGGTATGGAATTGTGTTGATGTCGTCAGATCATCATCAACTCATCAACTCATCAACTCATATCATTAACCACATCATCATATCATCAACATCACATCAACTCACCTAATCACATCACCCACTCACCTCTCTCAGACACGCGTTACTACCCCATCACCAATCTCTATCCCTCCACCACCTACGACGTGACCTGCTTCGGTTACTCAGGCTCCACCTACATGACCGAAAACCCGTTCATGATCCGTCAGAGCGTGATGACGAAAGACAAGGTGTTCTCGATCAAGGAGGCACAATTCAACAACGGTTTCATCGAGGTGTCGTTGGACAGTAACCTGGAGATCGCAGTGCTCTGTTTCCTCTTCAACTCCAAGAACATCAAGATTGACAACAAACTGTACGACGCCTCGCAAGACACTTCGATTCTGTTTGAAGTGCCGCAGACGACCACACAGTACAGGGTGCAGTGCTCGGCGCTGAACGACAAGAACAAAGGTGGGGGGTTGTTGGGGTGATGAGAGATAGTGTTCTCGTCGACGGAATCGGTGGTGGTTTCGGTGAAGAGGACAAATTGGGTGGTGATTGTGCTGATTACCGTCATTGTGGTGTTGATGGTTTCTTTGCTGGTTTTTGCTATTTTGTGGAAGTAGGAGTGAGTGGGGTGACTCATGTATAGAAAGCGCAATTCCGTTCGTGCGATGTCGTGATTCGGATTGTGGATTGAGGTGTAGATATGAGCTCGACGACGCAGAGATTGTCACGCTGCTGAACAAATCGAAGGGCCAGTTGCAGAGCTCAAAGAATGGCGAGGATAAGAGTCTGGATGCGTTGATGTCCGTGGACAGAACGATTCGATGCGGAAAATGTAACTGTAACAATAATATAAACTTATGGTTAGGCGGTTTCATCAACCCTCCGTCTTCCACAATCTGCAGAGAGTGCAACTCGCTGTTGCACGGGAACGAGTTATTCACGTCGATTTCTAGAAAGTTGTATTAGCCTTGTCTTTGATTTCCTGCATTTGTTTGAACAGTAATTCTTTGGAGATGCCCGACTTCTCAACGCCGAAGGGAGTGGCAAAATGGATGAAGGTTTGTGATCACTCGTGAGTCGTTATCCGTAGTCCAAAGGACTTCAGAAGCTACGTTGGTATTGTCAAGCGTGTCAAAAGCAATGCCGAGATGAGAACGGATTTCAGAACCACATTCAGTCGGAGAGCCATCTGCGCAATATGAAGATTATCGGCAACAACCCTGGCAAGTTTATTGGTCAGAACTCGAGGGCGGTATTCAATCGTGCGATTGCGTTACACGTAGTTTGAAAGAGGATTTATCAGCATTCTCCAGTCCCGCTATGTGAACAGGAAAGTGTTTGCCAACAAAGTGTAGTGCATTGTTGCCCTACTCATTTTCAAGATACCAGGAGTACATTGCGGATAAGAATCATGTTCATATGAACGGCACTTGCTGGTCATCACTGAACCAATTTGTTCAGACGCTGGTGAGCAACGGCATTTGTGAAGTGGAAGACACAGAGCGAGTAGGAGTGTTTCATCGTGATAATCACAGGGACCGTACATTACCTACATAAAGCGTGACGAAGAAGGAAGAAGAAGGAAAGAGCGTGAATTGGAGCTGGCTAGAAGCAGTCTCGATGAGCAAGAGCGGAAACTGAAGCATTTCGAGGAGGAGAGAGAGAAGATGGAAAAGACGTTGGACAAGAGCAAGCTGTTTCATTGGGTGTTGTTTCTCATGTATAGGAACTACACAAAGGCGGATGATGTTGATTTGGACAAGACCATCAGTCTGTCGAATGTGAATCTGACGGCAGTTGAAGAGAAGAAGCAGGAAGTGAAGATGGATAAGAATATTGACTTCAATGCGCTGTTGGGTGGAAAGAAGGAAGAAGTGAAGGAAGAAGTGAAAGAGGAATCAAAGGAGGAGGGGAAGAAGGATAGAGAAGCGTCTAGAGATCGCTCGTCACATCACCGTCGTCACTCAAGAGATCATTCGCATCATCACCATCATCACTCGAGGGAGAGATCCAGAGAGTATTCGCGTCATCACCACTCAAGGGAGAGGTCGAGAGAACGATCGAGAGATCAATCTCCCGCCAAAGAAACGCCCTCCAACGAGTTCAGTTATCAGCCCACAGACAACCACAAGGATCACTGGCTGGTGCCGGGTCTGGAGGTGAAGATTATGAACAGCCAGCTGGGCAACGGATTGTGGATCTTTCAGCCACGTCTAATGAATAGACTGTTCAAGAAGAAGGGGAAGGTGGTGTCGCTGTTCGACGCCTACACGGCGAAGGTGAAGCCGTACGAGTCCGACTTCAGCATTCGGATTGATCAGGTGAGAATGGAGAGAGAGAGTGATGTGCAGGACGAGTTACAGACGGTGATTCCGAAGGAGGGCGAGGAGGCGTTGGTGGTGAACGGGCCGCTGGTGAAGTGTCGTGTTCGGGTTGTGAAGATTCACAAGGAGGAGGACTTTTGTGAGGCGGTGATTGTGGGTGGAGAGAATGCGTGAAGAATGGTGTGGTGACTGACGAGTAGGGGCAAAGTGGTGAAGAAGATGTTCTATGACGATATCTGTAAAGTGATTGAGTGATGCTGTTTGTTGGAACACACATGGGTTTTCATCTCAAACCGATATCCCGAGAACTGTGAATAGCAGTTGGCTCCCACCTTCTCCAACGACGCCAGTCTATTCAGCTGCAGCTCCTTCACGTATTGGAGACAGTCGTCGCCAATAAACACTTCTCCAAACCCCTATTCCCCACGCGATTTGAGAATGACCCTTCCTCAAGCTTCTTTTTAATCTCGTAAAAGCCTCCCAGAAGTCGTTCCATTCTCGAAAGAGCTGTTGCCGGTTCTCATGTTGAGTGGAAAAAGGAGGGACGAATTAGGTTATGGGCGTTTCAGTATCCAATCTCACCACCCGATTCTCATTTGAATGATCCTGGCTTAATTGATAAATGGTAAATCGGTAAAGGCCCCTTTGTAGAGAAGGGAATTCTATTTGCTTCCTTTGAAGTCGGTTTTCTTTCGGACCGACGAGGGAGGACATCCGTTCTGGACACGAACTTGGGGAATGACGCCCATTTTGGACATGGAATTGGTAATCAACATATCGGACGGGTGGATTGCCAATTCTGGTCTCAAGACCAAGCACCCCGTGTAGAACATCAAGTTCTTGTTGTTGTAGGGAAAAGGGATTGCGGTATCAATATGTACCCTGTTCAAGGAGACCCAAGCATTACTGATAGTTCTTACCCACACCCAGGATATCCTTCTCTTTGTCCAGAAAGCAGTAGTGATACCATACTGAAGGATAACGTGGGAAGAACGATGCCAACGGCTTACTGTTAATAGGGGTTACATAGTAACCAAATGCAACAATCCATCCCTTCCGATCCACAGTAATGCCAAGGCAGTCCTTGGAACTCCCGATTCTTCAATGAGATGGAATGAAGAGCTTTCCTCTTATTCACACCCGTGGTTTCCTCTGGAGTGAATCCGTTCAAGTCAAGTGGGATAACAACTAACAGTGATACTCCTCATTCTTGCCATTATACTTATCAGCAGTGCATAGCGTAGAACAGATCTTCACTGAAGTGAAGTCATCACTGAAGTAATCATAGTCATCACGCGTATTCCAAACAGCAATACGCGTATCCGGAATAGTTAATACGAAGTGTCATTCTTTGTTTTTAGCAAATGTAACGATTATCCACCGCGATCGCTGGATCTTTGCTATACCGAACTCGATTGCAACAAACACAATTCTATTTTGACCTCTTTTCACGTGCCTTCACCATCGCCTGCGGAAGATCCCGCTTGAAGGGCAACACGTCCATTCCGCCCATAAACGGCTTCAGCACCTCGGGCACCTTCACGCCCTCTGGCGTCTGATAGTTCTCCAGAATGCAGCATATCGTTCGAGGCAGCGCACATAGCGTCGAGTTCAGCATGTGCACGTACTTCTTTTCCTTCTCGTTCTTCTTCATTCCACAACGAATCTCCATCGCGCGCGACTGGTAGTCCGTGCAGTTCGAGCACGACACCAGCTCGCGGTACGTGCCGTACCCGGGGAACCAGCCCTCCAGGTCGTACTTCTTCGCCGCCGCGTTGTTCAGCGCGCCCGACACGATGTTCACCACGCGGTACGGCAGGTTCAGCGACTCGTAGAACTCGCGACTGTTCTTGATCATGTACTCGTGCATGTCCCAGCTCTCCTCCGGCTTGCAGATCACGAACTGCTCCACCTTGTCGAACTGGTGCACGCGGAAGATGCCCCACGTGTCCTTCCCGTGCGCGCCCGCCTCCTTCCGGAAGTTCGTCGAGAAGCCCGTGTACTTCAGCGGCAGGTCCTTCTCGTCCAGCCACTCGCCCATGTGGTACCCGCAGATCGGCTGCTCCGACGTCGCGATCAGGTACTTCTCGTCGCCCTCCTCGCCCGTCACGTGGTACAGCTCCTCGTCGAAGTCCTCCAGCTGCGCCACGCCCGCCATCACGTCCTTGTTCATGAAGTACGGCGTCTGCAGCGTCGTGAAGCCGCGCTGCGTGTTCCAGTGCAGCGCGTACATGATGATCGCCTGGTTCAGCAGCACCGCATTGCCCTTCAGGAAGTATCCGCGGTGGCCCGCCACGCGCGTGCCGCGCTCAGGCTCGTAGCCGTCGATCATCCACAGCAGCTCGTGGTGGTAGAACATGTCCTTCGTCATTTCGCGAGGAGTACCCCACTTGGCCACTTCAACGTTGTTCTTCTATTTGTTACAGTGAATAAAAACAGAAACCTCATCCTTATCCACCGGACAGCTGTCGTGGATGATGTTGCCAATCTTCCCGAGTTCCGAATCTCTTTCCTTCGCGATGTCCTTGATTTGGTTCTGCGTGTCTGCAATCTCGCGACTCAATTCCTCCACCTTCGTTGTCTCCGCAGAGGCATCCACTCCCGCCTTTCTCTTCTTGCCAATCTACTCCTTATTCACAATATTATCAACGTACTTCCTTCGACAAAAGACGCTTCTCCTTGTTCAGCTTGTCCAGCGAGCCCACCATCTTTCTCCATTGCTATCTGTCATTCCCTCATCACCAGGAAAACGTCATCGAGGGCAATCACCTCATCAACCAATTCCACTCTTGCGAACCGTTTCGCCTGTGACGCTTTCACCACCGCCGGGACTCCTCCCTTGAACGCGCGTAGGAGGTTGATGTCGATGGGCATTGATTCTTTCTGGTATGAACGAGACGTATGTACCCGAGGTTTGCACAGTGCTGTAGTGTCACGCGAAGGGCAGGAGGGTTGCCGAAGGGATTCTTGAGGCGGCGAAGGGCATCAACACGCATCCTGACAAATTGCACGAGGACAACGACCCCTATGTAGTGGCCATTCCCCTGTGTGAAGAATAGTACTGGGAGCCCGAGTTCCCCGATGATCAAGTGGACAAGCTCAGTTTGTTCACCATTACAAGCCACAACCTGCACTACGCCGCCATGTCGACGTTCAACTGTGGAGTATCGAATCGACTCTGACATCTAGTCATGGCGAACATGGGATATCGCATAATCGACTTCCTGGGATGGTCCGGATCGGATTATGACTGGATTCAAGTGGAGCTCGATCGTGACAAGGAGGAGGAAGAGCTGCAGAGACGAGAAAGGGAGGAGGAACGGCAGGTCGTGCTCTCTATCATGGAATGATAGAATAGTTCGTTGCTGCCCAGAACGCCGCTCGGGTCAAACGTTACAATGACGCAGTCGAGCGCGGTGAGCATTGATTAGTTGTATCATATGGTGTTGTTTGTCAGACAAACGCCCCATCATGCCCGACATCAACTGGGACGATGTCAAACACTTTATCGAAGAAGCACTAACAAAGTTGGAGGGACTCGAGTAGGAGATGCGCTTCCGTGTTGATGCGAAGTACAAGCGAAAGCAGCATTATTCAACGCTATGTCGAAAGAAAGCTGAATCTTGACAAGGGTGCACTGAACGAAAAGGAGCAGGAATTCAAGAGTTTGTTGGAAGTGGGACTATTCCGCTTCGATTAGGACTAGAACGCGATAGAGCAGCGTGGTAAGGGAAAAGCGGAAGAGAGTTTGGAGAATCCAACACCGGATACCGAAAACGACCAGGAGCAAGAATCGGGTGATGAAAGTGAGTTGAGCGACGATGAATTGGAGAACCTTGCCGATCCGAATGATTGGGAGCCTCCTCTTCCAGATCCTCGCAGAATTGGCTGTCCGTTTTATCTGTATGCGGAGAAGAAGATGCGTGCGGCGATGAGGGAACAATCTGGTACGGCTTGTTGCGTTGGTCATGAGCGTAGGGTACATCTTGATTCACATACTGACACGCAATCTCAAGAAGTGGAAGCTGTGCAGCGAAAAGAAGCAAGCCGTAGAGAATCGGAATCGCGCTCACAGATAGAAGTACGAGAAGAAGTACAGGAAAGAGAAGAAACGGTACATCGAGGAGTACACAAAATGGAAGAAACGATTGTAAGAGTTGTGGGTGTAGTTGAATCTAGTCATGGCGCGTGTTGTTCATACGGGATCAGTGTTATCGACAACCGTGATTTGTGTGGCAGTTTCTATTCATTTCTAGCGGACTTGCCACCTCCAGTCCTGAATGACAAGGAGTACTACATTCTCTTCATGTGGCACCAATACGTGGACAACAACCCAGAGAAGACTCGCAAGGAAATGCGTAATGAACTTCTCACCGAGTGGTCCCGTCAATCGCCCGATTTTCAAGTCCTCTTCAAAACCTTCGCGAGGGAACACAAACTCTGGTACGTGCAGGAAATGAAAAGGATGGATCCCGAGTGGGACGAGCGCGCCATGAAGATTGCGAAGATCCGTGAGCTGGAAACGCAGACCTACCGTCCGCCGTGCTTCTATTACATGTACATGAAGTGTCCTGCAATGATGGCACGGTTTCCGGGTGGGTGATGCGATGATGCGATGAGGTGAAGAGAAGAGCCGTGACGAGGTACTGCTGCAGTTATGGAAAGTGTGGGAGCGCAGCGGCGAAGAGAAACGCAAGCGCTTCGTGGAGATGAGCGACGAGTACGCGAAGTGCAAAGACGACAACTACACGAGGAAGCACAGCAAGCCGTACGAGTTCTATTTGATGATGCACCGCGTGTACGAGCGCAGAAAGGACCCTTGTGGCAATGCGTGCGTTGAGTGAGGGATAGACGCAAATCGGAAGGAGATCGAAGGGAAGATCTTCAAGCAGTGGAAGGAGCTGTCGAAGGAGATGAAGGAGCCGTACACCGCGATGATCAGCGAGGATCGAGAGCGATTCAAGAAGGTGATGGCGAAGGAGGAGGAGAAAAGAAAGTTCATCCAGGGCCGCCTGAAACTGACGCGTAAGACACGAGAGCGAGAGTGAAATACAGGCGGCATGAAGGGATCGAACCGGCCAGCACTCTTCTACTATCTGGTCACGCGCCTCGACCAAGCCCTCGCACTCAACCTTCGTGGGAGTGAGCGCACTGAGTCATGAATAGAGCAGGACTCCGTCAAGCTGGTCACACAGTTCTACAACGAGTGGAAGGGTCTGGATGCGGCGGGGAAGCGTGTGTACGAGGACATGCGATACAGCTACGCGCTGGCGAAAGGGCCCGAAATGCCACTTCCGCACCTCCGAATTCATTACCGCTGGTTCAGTTTAATCCACCACCGCTTCCTCTCCCTCCAACACCCCGGTACGTCCTTCTCGTCCGTTTCACTATAGAACTGACGGAGGTGGCGCTGGGCACGCTGGAGGCACAACGCTTCCGCAATCTTTCGCCGAAGGAGCGACTGCCGTACGAAGACATCGTCACGGAGGACCGAGAACACTACAACGACATGGCCCGAAAAATCCCGTATTTCTGGAGTGGGTGGGTGATGGGCAGAGGGTTGCAGAAGGAGGAGAGATCGAAGAAGGACGTGTGGCGACCCCCCGTTTTTTACTTCCTGCGCGACCGCTACGAGGACGAGAACGAGCAGAAGGAAACGAGTCGTGCGACGGTCGTGAGTGGGCTGTACGACCAGTGGTTAGCGATGAGTGAGGAAATGAAACGCCCGTACGAAGAAGAGAGCAATCGTGTGACGGACACGAAGAAGGCCCACCGAAACGACTTCGCGTTTTCGTGTTACTGTGCGTTATGGAAACGGTATGAGAGGATGAAACGCCCGGGTGAGAGTTGGAGGGAAAGTTGACATGCAGAACTGAGTGGCGATGAGGTGAACACGGAGTTGAAGAAGGAGTTTCAGGCATTGAGCGATAGCGAGCGACGCGTGTACGACAAGATGAACGAGGAGGACGCGCGCGAGGTGAAGAAGAGAAACGAGAGCGAGAAGGAGGTGAGAAAGAGTTGGAAGCGAAGTGCGAAGGAGATCTTCTGCGACGAGATGATGAAGAAGAGAAAGGAGGGAGACGCCGACTACGGCGATCTGATGAAACGGTTTGCAGCCGAGTGGAAGAAGATGAGTGATGCCCAAAAACAGCCCTATTTTGAGAAGGAGAAGGAGGAGGAGAGTGCAGGCGGCGAAGTGGACCCAGTGAAGTGTGAGTGATGTGTGTTGGACTGAGTCGAAGTGGCGAGGAAGCAAATTCGGCCCGAAAAACACCCTTCCCTAATTCAGCGATATTTGGCTGCCAGCGAAACGCGTGCGTTGAGTTGTGATGGCGAAGAGGAATGATGCGTAGAAGACGTGAAGGAGAATCCGTGGCAGTTCATGAAGAAGGAGGAGAAGTGGTTCTTGAGCTACTTCTGTGAGAAGGATCGAGAGCGATTGCGCAAGGAGGAGCGAATTGCGGAGCAGGGGTGAGCGGTGTGTCGGATTGTGAGGCATAGGAATGTGGACTATTTGGTGAAGAAGAAGAAGCTGATCGATGCGTTTGTGAAGGCGCCGATGATCGAATCGTACATCGTGCGAGCGGTTGAGGTGTTGTTGGGTTTGAAAGGAGCGATGGCGCAAGAGGCGTGGAGAAACGCGGATAATCGCTGTCGCGCCGTGGCGTATCTGACGATGATTCACCGATTGCTGTGGAGCGAGACGAAGGCAGAGGAGTGGATGGAAAAGGAAGAGGTCGATGTTGCGAAGGCGTCAAAGGAGGTGGACGAGGAGAGCATGACGTTTTGCAATTACTTGCTGAAGAACGAGGGGATTGTGGGCGACTGGCTAAAGAACCGAGCGTTGCTTGAGAAGTGGGACGGGATGGAGGAGGAGGAGAAGCGAAAGTACCTTTACTCGTGTTTGTTCGCAATCGCGCTCGTCGCAACACCACTGATCCAACAAACACGAGGAATGACATCAATAACGTCAACTCTAAGCACTCTGGGACTGATCAAGAACTTCATTGGCTTCGTTGATCTTGCTAACAAGTTCCTCAGGGTTGGAAACCATGATGAACAAATCATTCAAGTTGAGCTCCAGCATCATACCTGTGATCTTGCTGCAACGAGGCTCGCCAATGCTGCTAATGAGAGTGAAGAGACGCTCGCCGAAGGTGTTACGACGCTCCTCGTCCGACATGTTGGCGATGGTCTCGGGTGTGATGGGAGGCAGCTGGCGCATCATGTTGCCGATCGTGCTCACCTTGTCGATGGGGAACGAGTAGGGCATGTTCGGCTGCATGGGCTGCATGTTGCCTCTGATGCCGGGCATCATGGGCTGCATGCCAGGCTGCATCATGGGCTGCATTCCGGGCTGCATCATCGGCTGCATACCGGGCTGCATGCCGGGCTGCATCATCGGCTGCATCATGCGGTTCTTGCGAGGCTGCGCGCGGTTGGGCTGCATCATGGGCATCGCGGGCTGGTTCATGCCGGGGTACGGGTACATACCGGGGTAGGGCATGAACATGCCGCCAGCGTTCTTTCTCTTCTCCTTGAGCAGCTTGGTACGCTCCTCGCGGGTCTGCGCCAGCTCCACCTTCAGCTTGTTCTCGTTGTTCTCCTTGAAGGCTTTGAGCGCCGCCTGCGCGCTCTCCACGGCGCCCATGCACACGAAGCCGAAGGGCTTGTTCTCGCCCGTCTGCTTGTCTCTGGCGATCGAGCAGGACTCGATGGTGCCGAAGGGCGCGAACAGCGAACGCAGCTTCTCCACGTCCATCGCCTCGCTGCCGAAGCCCACGTAGAGGAAGCGGCCCTTGGTGCGCTCCACCTCCTTCTTCTTCTGCTCCTGGAGGTACGCCTGGTTGGCGCGCTCACGCTCCTCGCGCGTCTGGTGTCTGTTCACGTAGAGCTTCAGCGGCTCGCCGCCCTCCACGGGGATCTCGTGGTCCTTCAGACCCTCCACGGCCTTGACGGCGGACTCGTGCGAGGCGAAGTTGACGAAGCCCTGCACCACCTCGGGCTTGTAGACCTTGGTGCCCACGTGGACGGACACGATCTGTCCGTAGGGCTCGAAGAGCTTCTGGAGGTCCTCCTTGGTCCAGGTCTTAGGGAAGTTCGCGACGTAGCAGCTCACCCACTCGGCGGAGGCGTCGGTCGCGCGCTTCTCGTATTCCATCACGTAAATCTCTCCCTCGCCCACAGAGTCCTTGTTCAGGTCCTCGAGGACCTTCGCGGCCACGGCGGGGTCACTGAAGTGCACGTAACCGTAGTGCAGGGGCTTGCCGGTCTCCTTGTTGAAGGACACCTTGCAAGAGAGGATGTTACCGTAGGTGGAGAACATGTCCATCAGAGCCTTGTTATCGAAGTCATCAGGGATATTCTTCACGAAAAGATTACCCTTGATGTTGTTGCTGGACTTGAACTTCGGCTGCTGGATCATGACTCTCATCTCCTTGCCCTTCAAGAGGTTGAAGTTGGCGCTGTTGAGGGCCTTATCAGCTAACTCTCACCATTCCCCCACGTAAACTACCATCTTCGGGACTCATGAAGTTCACATAACCGTAGCCACGAGGCTGTCTCGTTTCCTACGCACATCAGCGACGTCACCAAACACTCACCTTATCCAGGACAACGTGAGACATAACGACTCTTCCGTACTTAGAGAACTCCTTCGTGAGATCCTCCTATCCCTCAGCGCGCTACATCGAACTTACATCAGTCACGCTCGGGTCGAGGTTACCAACGTAAAGGGCGGTGTGTCCTCCGCTAACAGGCT
Source organism: Blastocystis sp. subtype 2 (assembly GCA_027406325.1). Taxonomy (NCBI): domain Eukaryota; class Bigyra; order Opalinata; family Blastocystidae; genus Blastocystis; species Blastocystis sp. subtype 2. Next base: position 12,210 of record JANPWJ010000522.1, read on the forward strand.
TCTGGGCGTTCATGTTTTTGTTATTGATTCTTTTTTATGCAGTTCGTGGTTCTCTCGCCATGGTAGGGTTTTCTCGACCAGCGGTTTCACGGGTAGTATTTTCTACCCCCTCAGACTAATACACCGGGAATGGAACGGCACGATCGACTCGCCGACTCCCTCCGTTCCCGCGGGTCGCGTGGGGGAACGGTGTGAAGCATCCCATGACGAGCGGTCTGCTCCCCCCACAGCCAGGAGGAAGAGCAGGCGAAATGAGCCACAAATCAGCAATGTGAGGGAGAGACGCTTGTCTTTTCCCTTTTCAAACTTTGCAGAGGATTCCCGCGGTAGTCCTCTGTTGGTCAAAAAACAGTGATGGGCCATAAGGATAGTGAAAAGAAGAAGGAATCGCACAAGAGACATAGAGAGGAGAAGGAGGAGAAGAGTAGGTCGTGAGTCCTGTGGTTGATTATTGCAGAGGTGAGCAAGGAGCAGACCAAAAAGGAAGAAGCGAAGAAGGACAAGGAGGAGAGCAAGAAGGTGGAAGAGAAACCCGAAAAGAAGGTTGCCGCCGAGGAGAAGCCGGAAGCCCCTGAGCCCGACGCTGAACAAATCGAGATGCCCCAGAAGCGCATTCGCACGCGCTCCATGGACATGGAGGAGCAGGAGTCATTGTACTCCATGAGAAGGTACCGCATCTGCCCCGAAACGATCGGAGTCCTGAACTCGCACGGAATCACCGAGCTGTTCCCCATTCAGGTAGTTGCCGGGCTTCATGCTCACTGTTTAGGCGCGCACCTTTGACGCTGTGTACGACGGAAAGGACCTGATTGGTCGCGCTCCCACCGGACAGGGAAAGACGCTCGCCTTCGCTCTTCCCATTGTGGAGAAGATTTACAAGCTGGGCTTGACGCCGCCGCGCCGCAGTCGTGCTCCCCTCATCCTCGTTCTCTCGCCCACTCGCGAGCTCGCTCAGCAGATCGACGAGCAGATTCACATGGTCGCTCCTCGTCTGCGCTCCGTTTGCTTGTCTTCCCTGCATTGAATCGCTCACAGCTAGGTTTGGAGGCGCCCCCTACGAGCCCCAAGAAAACGCCCTCCGTCGTGGAGTCGAATTCGTGGTGGGCACCCCGGGTCGCGTGTTGGACCACCTGGAGCGTGGGAACCTCCGTCTCGAGGAGCTGAAGTGGTTCGTGCTGGACGAGGCGGATCGCATGTTGGACATGGGTTTCAGCGAGGACGTGGAGAAGGTAGTGGACTACTGTGTGAAGAGCGGTGGCGAGACGAGTGGTACGCGTCTGGTGCCGGACCGCATCCAGGTGTTGTTGTTCAGTGCGACGATCCCGTCGTGGGTGCGTGATGTGACGACCAAGTACATGCACCCGGACAAGGTGGTGGTGGATCTGGTGACGGCGAAGGAGAAGGCGTCGGTGGACGTGAAGCACCTGGTGCTGCGTTGTCCGTGGGAGCGTCGCGCGAAGGTGATCGCAGATCTGATTCAGGTATACTGCGGACACGACGGTCGCGCAATCGTGTTCTGCGACATGAAGAAGAGTTGCAACGAGCTGGCGGGAGAGGACTGTTTGCGTAGCATTGTGAGTGTGGTGTGTGGGTGTGAGGGTTAGGCGGGCGTGCTGCACGGTGACATTCCGCAGAAGACGCGCGAGCAGACGCTGAAGGACTTCAAGGAGGGCAAGTTTAAGTGTCTGGTGGCGACGGACGTGGCCGCGAGAGGGTTGGATATTCAGGGAGTAAGTGTTGTGGTTGTGTCGTCATTCAGTTCACGTTAACTCACTTCACTCCTTCATTTCACTTCACTTCACTCACTTCAACTCACTTCAACTCACATCACATCACAACTCATCACATCACAATACTCACCACCCCCAGATCACCCTCGTCATCAACCGCGAGCCACCAGCCACACGCGCCGGCGTGGCGGACGTCGAGACGTACATTCACCGCAGCGGGCGAACAGGCCGCGCGGGAAAGAAGGGCGTCTGCGTCACGCTCTCCACCGGCCTCCAGCAAGAAGCCATCCTTCAGTCCATCGAGAAGGCTGTCGGCAACTCCTTCACGCGCATCGGCGCCCCGCAGCCCTCCGACCTGCTCAAGGCGAAGGCGGAGAACCTGCTGGAACAGTTCGACAACATCGACGCGGCGATGGTGGAGAAGATGATGTCCCTCGCCGAGGAGGTCTGTCAGAAGCCGATGGAGCCGAAGGAGATGGTCGCGCGCTGTCTGTGTCTGGCGGTGGGCGCTATCGGGAAGATGCAGTCGCGATCGATCCTGACCTCACAGGATGGTATGCTCATCGGAGGGTCGTGAGGACTAGGGTACACCACGATCGAGTACCGTTCTCTCAACACCTTCAGAACGGTGTCGTATGTGTGGGGCGCGCTGCGTCGCTACTTCCCCGAGGAGGTGGTGAGTCAGATCAAGGGCATCACGATGACGAAGGACGAACAGGGCGCGGTGTTCGACGTGGAGGACAAGGACGTGAAGCTGTTCGAAGAATACATTCACGTGAGCGAGAGTGGGGCGAGTGAGGCGTAGCAGCACGGAAGCCGAAGTCAGTTCTCGATCTGCACGACGCTGCCTGAGTTGAAGGATCGTGACCTGTGGGTGTGGGAGTGTGTTGTGAGGCATAGGACGCAGATGCGTGGAAGAGGTGGCTTCAACGGAGGCAGAAACGACCGCAACGGACACAACAACTTCCGTCGCGGCGGGTTCAACAACAACGGCGGCAATCGCAACTTCAACGGAGGTAACCGTAACTACAACGGAGGAGGCTACAAGAAGTATTAGTGTCTTTTATTCCTTTGGGCTGTTTGGAGCAAACACGAGCTAAAGCAACTTCTTGGTCTTGTTCACGTCGATGAGGTGTTGGAGACGCTTCAGGTTCAGCTTCATGAACTGCGTCAACTCACTCTCCTCGAAGAAATAGGGAACGTAGATGTGGAAACGACGGTCCGAACCCAGCTCCTTCAACGGCTGGTACTCGCCCTTGTGCAGATGAATCACCACGAACTCCCACAACGGATTCTCTAAGTGGTAATCCACAGAAGACACGAAGAGAGAGGTCTGTTTGTCAACACAGCACCACACACTCACCGTGAGTCGTTTCATTCCAAACAGAGTCTCGTTTTCTGTCAGCCCGTCACACACAACCTTCTCGTCACACATGTTCTCCGCTCTCACCTGGTTGTTGCCAATCATGCAATCCAGACGCTCTTTGTACTTCATCAACAGATAGGAGTTCCGCTCTTCTTCGTTCGATGTGATGCTGCCCTCGGGGTGCTTTCGGATCCTACTCCTCAACACAACGCGCATTCATCACTCTTCTTCGATATCCTTCTGCAGCTGCTGCACTGCTTTCGCATTCGCCTAGTCTGATACAGATAGAATGATAGATACGTGAAGAAGCGACTCGATTCGACCATCCCAAATGTCCGCCACTTTCGCATTCTCCAGCTTGCTCATCTCGGCATCGGAAATAATCTTGGGATTAGAATAAAACGACAACCCTGACTCCACACTTGTGGAAGAGAGTGATGAGTTGCTTGCTGACAAAGGACGTCCACTTCTTACGCATGATCGGTCCCACGAGCGAACCACTAGTCCGTGAGAGCACACAACTATCAACAACGAAAGGAGGTACTGAGGAATGAAAATGTCGTAACTCACCACTTTGGCCTTCTCTATGTCTTCCGGATGCTCCTTTGATTTTGTAACGAATCGCATCTTATATAAGTTGTGTTCCAGTGTCGTTAAGAAGAACGCGGACAACGCAATGAAAGGATATAGGGAGTGACCACAGTCCCCGACTTACTGTCGCAATAGGGTTTGGTATCCTCCAAAAAGCTGTTTAACACCTGTGAGTCACAAAACGAGAAGGAACGCACCTGGATCGAATTCTTGTTTGCCGTCTTCACACTCTCGGGGAATGCTCCCATCACATCGGGATGAACCAGGAGATACAAGCGCTTCAGATCAGTCTGTAGCTCGTTTCCAAGAAACGCTCTTGAAAAGTGACGGCAGCACTGCGTCCAACCGATCTGTACTCTCGCGGCCGATAGGGCGAGCATTCCAACAATAGAATGAGTGTCCCAACTCCATTCCTCGACGAATTCCTATCCGTCACACGTCAGTTACACGATCTGTAAGCGCAACTTGCTCGATGGCTGAGTCACAGGACGTCATTCGAACGAGTGTACGGGATCGAGGAGAACTACATATTCATTGATGGACATCTCGGAATCAACAACGCAATCGTGAAGAACCTGTAATCCACTGTGTTTCATCGTTTACGTGGTTAGATACAAGGAAACGGGATTTCTATGTCAGCAGTACTTGAAGAGGGAGAGGAAATTGGATGCGTTCTATCTCACAGTGTCCTTCGTCTTCTGCTGCCTAAACCCTCGCGATTACACTATCCTGAACCGACGAAAAGATGTTATGGGAAAGAATCAAGAGTTGCTCAGTCACGAGCTTGATGTCATCACTATTCTTCAAAGTGATTGTGAATACTATAACTCACAACGTAGATCAATATCCAAAGGTTCCAGAGCTGTGGGACCATCGAAGGTATGTCCTGAAATCACTAGCGGATATGTCCTCTCTTCTTCCCAAGGAAATCAAACACTGCTACGTGATGTGCGACAAGTATCCTCGCAACTACTACTCCTGGACAACGCTCCAGATGCTGTTACCCTTGTATTCGATTGAACAGGTTGAAAGTAATCGAACTGCATGAGAAACAGATCAAGGAGGAGATTGAGGAGAATCGGTCCTTTTCGTCTACACATATTCAGGATTACTCGGCACTGCATCGACGTCATGTACATGCTATCAATATCGATAAGGAGTAGATGTTGTACAGGCGGCTATGGGCACTGGGGTTGTCAAACAACGAGCTTCAGCAATACATAGATGAGGACAGAGAGACACTTCGTAGCCAAGAGACACTCTATGGGGATGGAGAGTCTCGGCGTCTCTATTTGCAATGCCTGGACGTGCTTGAACGTGATTTGCACATTTCTGTTGTTTGTTTGGCTCCATTCGGTATGATGAAACTTAGGGGTGGAGCGAGGTTAGCATGCACTTCTAACACAAGGGAGCAATTTATACCCGTTGTTTGGTGAGTATTCAGCGAAAACCATGAAAGGGATTGCGGTCAATGGAGAAAACATCACTCAATTTGTATGGAGAATGGGACCCAGGGGTTCTCCTCTTTCTCTCCCTATCCTTCCTCAGAAATCGGTATTACTCTCCCTATTAACCAAGACTATGCCTGCTGAAAAGAAGGAAATGACTCCTGTTGTTCGTGAGTACACGATCAACCTCAACAAGGCTTGCCACAAGGTGTAAGTGAATGGACCAAGTTGTGTGCCTGCTTTTGATGTCGTTCGTCTCCGGACGTCCCGTATGTCTAATCCTATATAGTGCCTTCAAGAGAAGAGCCCCTCGCTGCATGGACGTGATCCGCAAGTTCGCTCAGAAGGCCATGTGCACCGAAGACGTTAGAATTGACCCCACCGTCAACCAGTACGTCTGGAGCAAGGGTATTCACAACGTGCCCACTCGCATTAGAATCCAGCTCGATCGCCAGGTGAACAACGAGGACGAGGAGGAGAAGAAGGTAGTGGAGCTGCTCTGGAGTCATTTCTAGTTCTTCACTCTCGTCAAGGTCGTTGATGTGGATTCCTTCCACGGACTCCAGACTAAGGTCATCAACGCTTAAGTGATATGGCGGTTATGATGGAGAGAACCTATATCGCGTGTTTGTTGGAAACAAGCGTATGGAAGCAGACTCAACAGCTCGTGGCAGAAGCGGTGCAGCGGGAAGCCCATGACCTACAGCTGACACGAAACATCCTTGCAGCACGTTGTAGAAGCAACCGTCAATACCCGTGATCAGGCAACCACCAATGCCCTGAATGCCGTATGCACCCGCCTTGTCCAGCGGTTCCTTTGTATCCACGTATGCTACGAGTCAAGGAGGCGAACGAACACTACCCTTGATCAACTCCTCCGACAACTCATCCATCTTCACCTCGGTCCGTTCGGCAAAGACAAGAACAGTGGGAGTGGTCTCCTGGCGAAGATGGGCTACATGACAACGCAGCGGAGACGCTTACATATGAGCACAACACCGCTGAAGACGTTGTGCGACTTTCCGCTCAGTTCGGACAGCATTTGACACGCCCCTTCATACGACTTCGGCTTCTCCAGGATTCGCCCGTTCAACTCAACTACAGTGTCACAGCCTATGGATAACGAACTGCGGAGGGAAAGAACCAATGACAAGATCGGGAGCACTGCCATTCGATTCTGCCTTCAGTCGGTCGTACACCTCGAAGGCCTTTCCTCTCGCGTTTGCCTTCACATACTCCTCCTAGTCCATGAACCACAAGGCGTAGGAATACGGGAGTCATCGACGACTTGTCAAGGTTTTCTTCGAAGCGCGACACGTTCACGGTGAACCTCAAACCGATTTGGCTCAGGATCTGCAAACGGCGCGGAGACTGCGAAGCCAGAACAATCTGCCTTTGCGTTCAACTTCAAATACGACAAGTACTTGGAATTCAACTCAGAAAGGTAGGGAAGAATCATGGGAACAAACACTGAACAACTCCCGCAACGCTCTTTCCACACTCGAACGCATCTCCAACGAAGCGGCAACAATCCCCCAGTTCTCCTCCAACTTGCTGCCGTGTGTAAACACGAGCTCCTTCCCGTGCATGTCCACCACACAACCGCCTGCCGCTTCCAAGACGGCGACGCCTGCAGCGTGGTCCCACACATTCTCCTAGTCATGACGCTCTCCGATCACAACCACTCGATAGGCTCCATGTGCATTCTCCCTCACATAAATGGAAGCAACGCCGACGATCACCGCGATATACTTGCACATGCTGTCAATCTCCAACACGGTATCGGGCAGGTGCAATTTGTTCATAATCTCACCATACGTGGCCGTGTGATTCACTTTCTGACGCGAGCAAATGGCTCCAAAGAGGGGATGGAGAGACGAGCACTGCAGTCTCTTTGAACGGTTTGAATGCAAGTCGTACATGACCGCAGCACGCTCCTCATCATCGACACCAACCACTACGCAACCGGCGTCATCATGACACTTGTTCCATTCTTCCTGCGTATGGTACAGTTCGTCGTACGGGAAGTTCGGAGCCCCAATCACGCCCAGAACAGGACGACCATGATGGATGTAGGCCAAGCCGATGGCGAACTGGCCATTCGATATGAATCCCTTCGTTCCGTCGATGGGGTCTAGCACCTATACTCAACGTGCCGAATGATCCCTACCCAGTAATCCACGGAATAATCTCCCTCATACTGGCAACGTTCCAACGTGGACACCATTTCTTGGGGTGTTAGGGTGTACAGCGGACTGAGGATCGCATTTGCGTAGTGAATAACCGTGTCATAAAAGGGCTGTGATTTGTGCTCGTTCAGCACTCCAATTCTCTCTTCTGCGACCATTCTACGCTGTAATGACCCGTGATCATCAACACCGGAAGGGCACGTCATGGAACGTCTTGGATAGGTAATAGGAGATGGCCACTTGCACGGCGAAATCGATCACCGTGACTGGAGAATCGTCGCTCTTTGAAACAACATTTGTCCTCAGCAACTCTTTCTGCAATTGATGGCAAGAACAATGGTTATACCTGTGCCTCCTTCGCCACAAGGGAGGCCTTTCTCACAATGTGCAGTACTGTCTCTGCTCTCTGTTGCAGGGAGATGGTGGCTGCGCTCATGAGAGCCAACGAGATGTCTTGAAGAAACAATGGAATACAACTCACTCAGGAGGCGGCGAAGACGCTCTCGAATACCCGTAGTAGTTACACTGCTTTCCCACCTCGTACACGTGCTTCAGCATCTCCTCCCACTTCCCTTCCTTCTTCAACTCCAGATACTTATAGTACAACTCTAACGCTGTCCTCGCATCTTCCTTACTGTCGTGATTGCCCTCCTGGATGTTCTCGTCCAACACGACCTTCGCCAGGTACTTCAGCGACAATCTCCGATTCCTCCTAATCGTCACTTCTCTCCATTCCTCTTCACGGGTAGTAGTAGATATCGACTGTGTCGATGATCTGGTTCGGCGGCACGAATATGTTAATCGTATGGAAGTCCTTTGAAACTACATTTCACACCCCAACGAAACTCCCACGTCCATGTCCCACAAACACACACCCGCGGTCCACCAGCGTGCGCAGTCGCGAGTACGCGTCCTTCAGCTCCACCAGATGGTGTTTGCTCTTCTTCAGCTCCAAGTCCTCGTGCGTCAGACCGCTGAAGCGCGTCAGGTAGTCCGCCACACTGTCCTCGCACAAGATGTAGTCGTCCACGAACACGTCCAATTCGTGGGTTAGCACCGTCACGCGCCCGAGCCTCAAATCCGCCTCCTTGCGGATGATTCGATGTCCGTCCGGCATGATCTCCGCCTCCTCGCAGTTCAGCGCGATGAACTCGCAGTCGATCGAGATCAGATCGCCCTTGCCGGGAAGCTTGTCTGCAGAGAGAGGACGATACGAGAGTGGACTAGAGTTGAGTGCGAGGCGAGTGGGTACATGTTGGGGGCCCCCAAGGATTTGGAGGAGTAGAAGGGCAGGCGGGGAAGGGGCGAGGGTGGGGGAATCAGAGGCGTGATCGTGTTCTTGTACACCAGACAGATCGGCGAGCGCCAGGCGGAAGTGAACGTCACCGCCTGCTCTCCCGACGACGGCGCGATGCAGTAGTCGTTGAAGGAGAACCACTGGTGGTCGTACGGTGGCTGATTGACGATGGCGTGGAGGACGAGGTGGGAGCGAAGGAGGGGCTTGGCGGTGGATTTGACGCTGTTGTCTTCGATCAGAGAGAGAACGGAGGAAAGTTCGTATTTGCAGGACTGGGACGTGGTTTGGAAGAGAGACAGAGTTGGCGGGAAGTAGTCCGCGTTCTTCCGCCACTGCTACACGTGAGTTCAAGAATGGGGGGCCACCTCCTCAACCGCGCTGTCCTGCCGACCGACCATCAGGATGAGATACGAAGGAAGGGACTGCACCTGCTTCGACACACGACACGCGACCTCCTTTCGGCACGACTCGCACCACAGCGAGGAGGACGAGGAAGTGGCGATGGACTGTTCCACGACTGCGGCGAAGGGCTGTTGTGAGGATGACCTGATGAATCATGAGAGTGAAATGCCTATACCAGGATAAGCTGAGAAGAAGTGTGGTGTTGGTTTTGGTGTTGGTGTGACCTAGAGAGCACGTGTTGGTTTGCAGCGTGGACACGCCCACGACGGGCAACACGCACGGCGCCTCGCTCACCATCTGGTTCAGCGCGTAGTGAATGAAGCGTTCGGCGCGTCTGTGAGTGAGATGAGGGAGTGTGGGGTACAGAGAGGGAATCGCGTCGGGGGCGTCCAGAATGCCGAAGGCGATGGTGTCGGTGCGGTGTGCGAGCACGCGGTAGAAGTTGGTGGCGTGGACGACGATGCCCTGTTGTAGGTGAGTCGTGTGAAGTGATGATGTGATGATGTGATGTGAAGTGATGAT
>JANPWJ010000532.1:0-37045 GCA_027406325.1 Blastocystis sp. subtype 2
TGGAGGTGTGCTCGAACGACAAGATCGCCTTCACGCTGGAGTTCGTGATGGAGGGCGGCGGCGACGCCTGCTCCTTCGAGCTGAAGGACCTGTCCAACGACCAGATCGTGGCGTCGCGCACCAAGTTTGCCAATTGGAACACGCTCTCTTTGCCCATGTGCCAGCACGCCACCACGTACGGACTGATCCTGAAGAAGACGGACACGAGCGGCTGGGGCAGCAACTACGTGAACGTGAAGCTGGTGGACGGCACGCTGCTCCTCAAGGAGTCGCTCGCTGCCGGCTCGGCGGAGAAGGAGTACCAGTTCAACCCCGCGTACGCCGTGGCGCCCAAGTGGACGACCTGGTCCTATCTCTACGACGATTCCGCGCCTGAAGGCTGGAACACGCTCTCTGGCGCGCCCGCCTCCTGGGCTACCGCGATGACGGTGGACCTTCCCGCGGGCAGCGGCATCACGCAGTACTACTACACCAAGTTCACCACGACGAGCGTCTCGGCGTTCGCGACCATGGATATTGCGGTGAACGTGCGCGGCGGCGCCGTGATCTACCTGAACGGTCAGGAGGTGCGTCGCATCAACATGCCCCAGGGCACCATCACCTCGACGACGCTCGCTAGCAACCTCTTCACGGAGAGCAGGAAGGTGGTGACGGGCGAGTTCGTGCAGGGCGGTCGTCTGCAGAAGGGCGAGAACATCCTCGCCGTGGAGATGCACCGCTACGAGGCGGGCACGGAGGTGAACACCTTCGACGTGTCTGCCATCATGATTATGGACAATATGTACGTGATCACCGAGGGCACGGGCTCGTCGTACCCCGTCAAGACGGGCAGCGAGGGCGTGAACAGCGTGTTCGACAACAACTCCAACACCAAGTTCTTCTACCTGAACGGCGTCGTGGGCACGTGGTGGCAGTGGACGTACAACAACGACCGCAGAACCATCGCCAACAACTACGGCGTCGTCTGCGGCAACGACTGCAACAACCGCCACCCCTCGGGATGGAAGGTGTACGGCTCCAACGACGGCTCCAACTGGGACATGCTGGACGAGCAGACAGGCCAGGCCTTCACGCAGCCGAAGCAGCAGATACGTTACGACATGGCGAACGTGAAGGCGTACAACATGTACCGTCTGGAGGTCACCGAGCTGAACAACGCGCTCTTCTCCTCGGACAGCGGCATGTGCTACACCTACCCCGGCGTGCAGCTCGCCGACTTCTATCTCTTCGCCAAGCGCATCCCCGCTGTGTGCCCCGCCAAGGACGGCTACGAGTCCACCACCAGCGGCAAGACCTCCTCGATTCCCTGCGAGGAGGGCTACGCGGGCACCATCGTCCGTTACTGCAACGCCGATGGCGAGTGGGAGGATCCCATTCGCAACTGCGTCCCCGGCGCTCCCAAGAGCATCAAATACGACGTGCAGGCGCTGAACCTGGTCGCCAAGAAGAAGATGGACCCCATCACGCCCACGATTGTCGGTCTGGAGGTGACCGTCTCGTCCTTCCCCAAGCTGCCCGAGGGTCTGAACCTCGACGCCGCCACGGGCACCATCTCGGGCACGCCCAAGGCGGAGCAGGAGACCAGACCGTACATCATCAGCGTGACCAACGCCTCGGGAGAGAGCGTGTCGACGACGCTGAACATCACGATTGATAAGCCCGCCGTGAACTGGCTTTTGATTATCATCATCGTGGTCGTCGTCATTATTGTGGTGGCGGTGGTCGTTGTCGTCATTTTGTCCTCCAGGAAGAAGGGCAGCAAGAGCAAGAGCATTCCCAAGAGCGCTGCGAAGCCGAAGAACGCCGCGAAGCCTGCTGCCCAGCCCAAGGTTGCCGTAAAGGTGTAAGTCAGGGTTGTGATTCTCACACTATTTCATTTGTAAGTGCACTCGGGTTTGTTCGACAAACACAACACGCTTTCTTCTCCTTCACGCGGTCGACGACCTCGTCCACGTGGATCTTCTCCAGCGAGTGGTTGTAGAGCAGCATCGAGTACTTGTCCAGCACCGTCTTCCTGTCGCGCACGGTCAGCGAGCTCAGCAGCTTCATGAACTCGTCGCCGCCAGAGTGCTCGCTCACGCACGACTCGAACGCCTTCTGGTAGTTCTGTCGCAGCTCCTCGTCCAGCACGCGCGGCTTCAGCTCCCCGTTCTCGATCGAGTAGTTGTCCACCAGCGACAGCTGGAAGTACGCGTCCGCCAGCTCCTTCTCCTTCTGCACCTCGTCCTCCTTCCGACACTCCTCCACCGGCTCCTCGCCGTTCATCACACGCCTCGCGTTCGCGCCCGTCACCGTCTCCTCCTTCAGCACGTACTACGCCTCACACTACACAGCCACCCGCACGTCGATCAGACGCACCAGCTTGTCCTTGTTCTTCTCCAGCACGCTCTTCACGTGCGCGTATCGCTCCTTCAGCAGCGCGTCGATCACCTTGTCGTTCTCCGCCACCTTCTTCTGGCTGAAGAACGGCAACGCCGACAGGTACGGGTTGCCCGACTGCGGGTCCGTTCGCAGACCACACTACACGTCAGACCACCACATCGCACCCACAGGCGTCATGCCCCACTCGTACGCCATGGACAACACGTAGTGCGTCGCCTTCTCCAGGTCGTTCGAGGCGCCCGTCGACACGTTCTCTTCGCTAGTCCGTCACGCATCGCCTCTTCGCTCACCCCAGCATCACCTCCTCCGCCACACGACCCGCCAGCGCCACGTCGATGCGGTTCAGCAGGTCCTGCTTGCTCGTGCTGTACAAGAACTTCTCCTCCATGATCGACGACACGTACCCCAGCGCCTCCCCGCGCGGGATGATGGTGATCTTGTCCACCGCCGGGTAGTTCGGCGTCAGCAGCGACATCATCGCGTGACCGCACTCGTGCACACTACGCCTCACACACTCCACGCATCGCTACGCCGTGTTGTAGTTCACCTCCTCGTCCTCAATACGCGGCTTGCGCACACCCATCGTCAGACGCTCGCGACTCTCCTCCAAGTGGCGTTTCGTGATGAACACGCTGCCCTCCGCCAGTGCCTACGCCTCACGCTCTCCACACACATCCACCTTCATCGTCGCCACGTTCAGAAGCGTCTCCAGGTCCGCGCCGTTGCTGCCCACCGTCACCTTCGCCAGGTGCTCCAAGTCCACGTCGGACGACAAGCGGTGGTTCTTCGCCTTCAGCTGCAGGATCTTCAGACGCGACTCGTAGTCAGGGAGCGTCGCTACGCCGTTATCGCCCCGATTTCTGCCTCACTCTTCACCTCCAGGTCGAAACGACCCGCTCGAATCAGCGCAGGATCCAGCGACTCCTTCAGGTTCGTCGCCGCGATCACCAACACGCCCTCATCCCCGCGGAAACCGCCGATCTCGTTCAGCAACTGGTTGATGGTTTGGCGGGTGTTGTTGCTGCCGCCAACTTCGTCGCGCTTCCCGCCAACCGCGTCCAACTCGTCGATGAACACGATGCACGGCGCCTTCGCGTCATTTCCCGCCAACTACACTACCGTCTCTCTCGCCTTCTGGAAGAGAGCGCGCACACGCTTTGCACCCACGCCCACGAGCACTTCATCGAACTCGCTGCCCGCGACGAAGTAGAACGGCACGCCCGCCTCTCCGGCGACGGCGCGCGCCAACATCGTCTTGCCCGTGCCGGGCGGTCCCGTGAAGAGAACTCCACGCGGCGATTTCGCACCAATGAAGGCGAACTTTTGCGGGTTCTAGAGGTGAGAGAAGAGAATCGCACGCACGCGAAGGAATTCCACCATGAGCTGCAGCTCCTCCATGTTCTCGCCCAGACCCACAACGTCGCTGAACCGACACTTGATGTTCTTCTCGGGGACGTACTAGACATGATGGCAATTGCCAATGTGCACGGAGGAGTCCAGGTTGCTCTTGAAGTTGTTGCGCTGGACGTTGAAGACGACTGTGGGTGAGGGAGAAAAACGACGGCCTACTGCAGACGATCGCGATTAGGAAGAGCGTCTTCAGAATCACCTGGGAGAAGTCCGAACGGTCGCCGATGGTCGTCACGAGCGGGATGTAGTCGTCAATCTGCTTGCTGATCGCGGACAGCGAGAGCGGAGTCGCGTTGCACTCCATGTTCGCGTACTTGATCAGATCGAAGAGCGCGCTTTGCGGGATGTGCGGAAGAAGGTCCATGTGGAATAGAGAGGCGAACGCACTACGTGAAAGACAGAAAGCGGCACTCACAGCTGATGCACGTATTTGTTGACAGGAACGGTGATGTTGCGATACTCGTTGATCACGCCGAGGAAGTTGCACGTGCTGAAGTCCTCCTATTCGGTCAGCGAGGAATGGAACAGGTACCAGCATCGACTGGATGGAGGCATCGAGTCTCTCCTGCTCCGCCACGGAGAGGGAAGAGTACTTTTCTGGCGCATACATGTTAAACGTGTCGTACTCCGAAATCAGCTTGCGGAAGACGATTCGATTAAACTCTAGTCGTCACTATCACTACGTCACATTCGACTTCGATTCGGCTTGAGAGAAACGTAATCCGTTCCCGATACAAGGGAATTGGGCATGCGGTACAGCAGCGTCGTGTTGAAAAACTACCTGTGATGAGTAATACCGGCAAGAACATCAGAAAAGGACATGTGCGAAGAATACGCACGAATCACGAGTGTCGGAAAGCCTTTCCTGGGAATTGAGAGAAGACTCCGGGAAGAGAGCCTCTGAACGCTTCTCAGCATGATCTGAGTCCTTGCAAATGAGAAGTGGCGAGGAAAGGGACCCCCACTATTCGTCTCATCGACTCCTGCCCACTCTCCATTCTATTCCTTTCCAAAAATGGAGGATCGTAAGCTGTCCAAACCGACCCATCGTAGGAAGTGTGGCACTCGTTTCGTCCTCATCTGAAAGATGGCTCTACAAACAGGGCAACTATTTCATCCTGTATGGCGGACTCGGCGTCAGCAAGCATACCCTGCTGCTAGGACCCGACTGGTAGTGAATCCGCTTCCCAGTGATTTGAAGGTGGCTCTATGTTCCGATGCTCTGCCTTATCGCGTTCGTGACGCTGTATTCGTTCTCCATGGAGGAGCTCCAATTCTACTCCCTTCCCTTCCGTCTCTTCTTTTACGCCTGCCATTTCGCATTGCTGTACTGCTACTTCCGCGTCGGGATGTGCGATCCGGGAGTGATCGTTCCCAACGAGGAAAACAGCATCGAGAACAAGGACCGGCTGGAGAGTCAGGACTACCACTACTGCTCCATTTGCCGAGTGTATTGCCCGCCGCATTCTCGCCATTGCGATCGCTGTGGAGTGTGCGTTCGGAACTACGACCACCACTGTGCGTTTATGGGGTGGGATTCGCGCCGGTGTTTCATCGCATAGGCAGTGCGTGACGAAGAAGAACCTGCCCGCTTTTCGAGGGATTGTTGCGCTGGTTTTTGTCGCGGATCTTCTTCATCTCTACATCCGCTCGTCCTTCATCCAGCTGTACTTTAGCCTCCTGCGGAAGCTCGCTTCTCTCTTTCACCTGTCTCGTGTTTGTGACAAAGGCGAGCAAATAAACGACTCAACGCAACATTACGCTCCAAGGACAGACGCGACCGCGGCCTTCACATCAGGGTCCAGTCCGTTCATCAGCGACATCATCGATCGGTTATCCAGGGTCTTCAAAATGTTCACAATGGCCGCCTTGGTCTCGTCGTACGAGATCTCGTACTCGTTATCGCCCTCGTCGTACACGGGCAGCAGCATGATGGGCAGCGATCGCATCACGCCGTTCAGCACGTTCGCGTTGTCAAACACGCCGTGGTTCGGCTTCATCAGCTCCTCCACCACGTGCTCGTGCACGTCCTGCGCCTCCGCACAGTCCGCCTGCAGGGGAAGGTGGTCGCACACGCAGCCGATCGCCGCGTGGAACTCCTTGGGCGACAGGTTCTGTCTGCAGAAGCGCGTCAGGCTGAACAGCGCCGACACCGCGTTGTCAGACGCACTGCTGTACTCCTCGTCGTACGCGTCCTCGCGGTTGATGATCTGCATCAGCGCCGTGCACAGCATCTTCGCGTTGCCGCGGATGCTGTCGCAGAAGTTCTCGATGGCGATCTTGATGCCGAACAGCACCACCTGGCGCAGCGCGGGGTCCTCGCAGTTCATGTTCTGCGTGAAGAAGTTCATCGCGTCGCCCACGAAGGCAGACGCCGTGGAGGGCGCGTACAGCATCATGTCGTCGATCGAGCACGCGCCGATGAAGCGGATGTACTCGAAGGGCGAGCCCATGTACTTCTGGCAGAAGGGCAGGATCGTCTCCTGGTACACCGACGCCAGCTGGTCGCCGAAGAAGCGGATCACGTAGCCGATCGAGTCCAGCAGGTTCTCCACGCACAGCTTCTCGTCGCCAGCCGCCTCCTCGAACTCGGTGCGCGCGTCCTCCAGGTCGCGCTGGTCGAAATCGATGCTCTTGTACAGCTCCTCCAGCACGTTCGCAGAGTCCACCAGGTCGTCGATCAGGCTCTTCAGGATGGTGGGCAGCGAGTCCGTGGGGATCGGCATCAACTGGTTGTGGAACTTGTGGTGGTCCTTCGTGCCCGACTCGTAGCACATCTACGCCTCACGCCCTCGCAGCAGCCACTACGCAGAACGCGTCGCTGATCGACTCGGCGATGCACGATCGCTCGTGCGCCTCGTCCTCCGCCATGTACTGGTTCACCAGCGCCTCCATCATCTCGTTGTAGAAGGCGAGGCACGCGTCGTGCGACACCTCGCCGCGCTTCAGACCGTTCACCAGCAGCTCGAACAGCTTCGGGTAGATGCGCGCGCACAGGTTGCGCACCTCCTCGTTGAAGCTGAAGTCAAGCAGCTTCGCCACCACCACGCGGATCGCCTCCACGTACGACAGCATCTGGTCCTTGGCGTCGATCAGCAGGTTGTGGATCAGACGCACCGCGTTGGAGATGGTGTCGATGGCGGTGGTGCTGATCGTCATCTGGATGTTGCCCATGTTCTTCGTGCCCACCGTGAAGCGCTCGATGCCGTCCTTGCTCTCGTGCTCGGGGCCCGACACCACCTGCTTCAGCGAGTAGCCCACGTCCAGGTCCGCCATCTTCAGCAGGTACGGGATCATGATCGTCAGGAACGACTGCTGCTTGCTCGGCTCGCAGTACTGGTAGATCTCCGCCGCGCAGTCCAGCAGGCAGTTCAGGCGCTCGTCGCCGTACGGCGTCTTCTCGATGATGTTCAGCAGGAACTGCATGATCTCCCACGCCTCCGTCTGGTTCGACGCGGTACCCATCGACGCCACCAGCGATGCTAGTCGTCAGAGCAGCGAGCAGTGCCTACACAGACACGTGCAGGCGGACACGTGCACGTTGATCACCTCCGGCGTCACCGCGCTGCTCAGGATGTCCAGCAGGCCCTGGATGATGCGGTGGAAGTACGGCGCGAAGTCGTCCTTCGCAGCGCGCGCCAGGAAGCCGATCGAGGAGATGGCCTCCGACTGCACGGAGGGCTGTCTAGTCGTCACGCGCCCGCGCTGCCCCTACGCCACGGAGCACAGACTGAACAGCCACTCCACCAGCGCGGGCAGCGTGTTCTTGAAGATCTTCTTGCTGATCATCTCCACGGCGCAGAACTGGCCCACGCAGGAGGCGGCGATGGCCTGCACGCGCAGACACGGGTTGCGCTGCACCATGGCGAGGATGCCCTGCATCACCTGCGCGCCGCACTTCTTCTGGAAGGTGCCCTCCAGCGCCACCGACACGTACGCGATGGACTGCAGAGCCACGTAGATCACACGCGGCGAGGCTACTCGTCAGACCGCGCAGACAGCGCCACCGTCGTTCAGACCGCCCAGCATCACGTTCGTCACCGTCTTCAGGTCCGTCTCGATCTGGTTCTTGCAGCCGTCGGCGATGTGGCTCAGCATCACGTACGTCACGCGGCGGATCTTCCAGTCGCTCGAGCGGCTGCACTCGCTGATGAGCTGCGTCGCCGGCTTGTACACCACGGCGTGGAGCGCGTCCGCGATGTTCGCCACCATCTACTCCTCACTGCCGCTGCGCTCGCCCACCGTGATGCCCACCACGTGCGGGATCGTGTCGTTCTCCACCAGCTCGTCCTCCTCGCCGAACACGCCCTGCTCCCACGCGGGGTCGTCGTCGATGTCGCTGATCATCGACGCGGCCACGTGCAGGTACTGGCTCAGGTACTGGTTGTTCTTGCGGAAGAAGCCTGCGCGTCACGCGCACCACGCACACTCACCTCCGTTCTCGCACGCCATCGAGGCGATGATGTGCGCGGCCAGGGAGCGCACGCTGGTGGACAGCTCGGTGTTGCTCACTACGCCTCACTCACTCACCTCACCCCTACCGATCGCCAGACACAGCTCCACGATCGTGCGGAGATTCTGGTTCAGGTACGAGCACGCGGCGCTATGCCTCAAATCCGCCAGGGGGCGTTACGTCACGCACTCGTCGAGGTCCTCCAGCAGGTTCAGCAACGCGTCCTCGTAGTTGTTGTTCAGCGTCAGCTGGATTGTGTTGAGAATGGAGGGAATCGCCTGCGCGAACACGCTCATGATGTTGTCCACCTCGATCACGGAGAGGACCTTCAACGCGGTCTACTCCTCACGACATCCCGACATGATCGTACACGAGCGGCCTGGACCTGGACGTCGATGTTCGCGTTGTTGAGACTGTCGTTCAGCACGGACACGATCTCGTTGATGTGCTCGGAATACATCTACCCATCAGTCGCGCCGCTCGCGCCCACAGCTTCGCAGTCCTCGGCGAGCTCGCCCATCAGGTACAGACCCTCGATGCAAACGGCGTTGTTCTGTCTGCAGGCCGCGATGAGGAACGGATACAGCTCGGGCCACTCCTCCTGGAGGGCGCTGACCTGCTTGATCACGTCGCAGAGCGCGTGGCGAACGCGGGCCTCAGGCTCGCTCTGGAAGAGCGAGAGCAGGAAGGAGTGAACTAATCCTCACGCTCTCTTCCCAACAGCCACTCTGGTTTCTCTGCTCCTCGTTGCACTTCTCCCACGCGTCCGTGGTGATGACTTTGCGGAGAATGACGGCGACAAACGCCTTCTGGGACGTGCTCACGTTCGAGGAGAGGACGTTGAAGAACTGGGTGATCGTCTACTCGAATGAACCTACTCCCCAGCGAACTACGTCGAGGACATTCTCCTGCTTCATCTTATCCAGCTGTGCCTCGGCCTACGGTAAAACCGGAATCGCTACTCTACCTGGTCACGAGTGGCGTTGTCAGGCGACGTCAGAGCGGAGATAAAGTTGACGAACTCTTGTGAACTACGAAAATCACTCCAGATTCGGCGCGCACGTACACAGTATTGGAGGACATGGTGAAATACTGACTGCTTGTCGTAATGTGGATGGTTCCTGAAAACGACACAAATCGATCCGATTCATTCTCCCGCAGAACCGCGGTTCTCCCTCCGCTCTTCAACAAACACTCTACATACTCTCCTTCAACTTCATAAATCGAATCAACACCTTTCGTCTCTTCTCCGGCTTATACGCTTTATTCTCCTCCTTCTGCAGATTGTCCACCTTGTCCTTCGTCCACGCTCGCACGGCCTTTATGTTCTCCTGGTACTTCTCGATTCCGCTGTGCTCCTTCAGGTTCATCGAGCTCAGGTTCTGCAGGAGAATCGTCAGCAATTCCAAGTGCTCCAGTCGCTTGTAGTCGCTCAGGTCGCCCTCCGTGATGGCCTCCTGGAGCGCCGGAATCACGCCGCAGAACAGCAGCGGCGTGTGGAAGAGCACGCTGAAGAACGCGTTGTTCAGGTGATTTCGCTTCACCGCGAAGTCCGCCAAGCAGCTCTTCATCAGCTCCGTCATGTCCGTCTGCGTCTTGGCGACCTGCGTCGCGTCGCCCATGACGGCGCGCTGCATCGAGTGCAGCAGGTACTTCAGACACTGCGCGTTCGTCTTCAGCAGGTCGCGGCGGCGCTCGGGGTCGCTCAGCGACACGGAGCAGCTCAGCTCGAGGATCTTCTTCACCGCAGCCAGCCAGGCGTCGTAGTGCTGCAGCAGGCACTCGGGGGCGATGAAGCCCTTCTTCGGGATCGTCTTCACCAGCAGGTTGTTCAGGTGGCTGGCGATCAGCTGGTCGTCCTTCTCTCTCTACGCCTCACACACCCGCCCAGACCCCACGTCCGTGTTCTGGTTCACGTCGACGAGCTCCGTCACGAGCGGGAAGATCACCGCGCTGTCGTGCTTGTTCTGCGCCAGCGCCGTCAGCAGACTCAGAATGCGGTTCTTGTAGTGGAGCAGCTCGCGCTTGTCCTCCTTGCGCTGGCGCTCCTCCTCTCTCTTCAGGCGCAGCACGCGCGCAATGCCCTCGTCCTCCTGCTTCATCTCCTCCAGCTCCTGCTCAGTCAACTACGCGTCACGACCACAGTGCGCACTCACGTAAGCGTCCTCCTCTGACTCCACCTCCATCTCCTTCTCCTCCTTCTCCTCCTCCTCTTCCTTCTCTTCCTCTTCTTCCATCTCCTCATCGCCGCTCACGCTCATTTCCAGCTCGTCGCCGTCCTCCTCGTCCGACGCCTCCAGGCCCTCGTCCGCCCAGAACACCGACAGGATCTCCTTCACGTCCTCCTCCGTCACCTCGTCGTCCAGCAGGCCGAACAGCTACGCGTCACCTCCTCCGACCACGCCCACTTCGATCGTCGCGTCGCACAGACTCTTGTTGCCCGTGCGCAGCAGAATCAGCGCCACGTCCAGGAACACGGCAACCGGACGCTCCGTCGCGTTGGCCTCCTTCTTCCCCATGTGTCCGCTCCACTCCAGCAGGTCGTCCACGAACTGCGAGTACTCGTGCTTCATGCACTGGCCCAGCGCTACGTTCACGAAGAAGTTCTCCAGCGCGCGTTGTTTCTCGTTCTTGCTCTTTTCATCCTTATTCTTTTCATCCTTGCTCTTTTCATCCTTATTCTTCTCTTCCTTGCTCTTCTCACTCTTATTCTTCTCGTGCAACGCCTTCACCTTCTTCATCAGCTTCGCGTGGCTCTTCACGTCCTCCTCCTCCCACGCCTGGACGAACGACATCGTCTTGTTCTTCTTCGCCTCCTTCAGCACGTTCTCGAACTCCTGCAGCACCACGTACGCCATCGCCTCCTCCTGGTTGGCGCTCTTCTTCGACAACAGCGAGGACAGCAGCTCGTTTGCCTTGCTCTGAATGGCGGGGCTGATCGGCGGGTAGCAGTGCAGCGCGAACGACTCCACCACGCCCTCGTGCGCGAGGTCCACCTCCGTCTTCGTCTCCTTCGCCTCGTCCTTCTTCATGCAGCACAGCACGAGCAGCACACGAATAAACACGCTGACGTCCAGCTGGTCGTAGTTCATGATCAGGTGGTACAGGTTGTTCAGCGCCGCGAAGCGACGGCGGTTCGCGATGTCCGCCAGCTTCTCCTGCTTCTCCTCCTCGCTCAGCTCCTTGTCCTCACCGTCCTTCTCCTCCAGCGGCTGCAGCAGCATGCCGTAGCAGTGGTTGACGAACGTGCTCATGTCCTCCTTCGACAGGCTCTCCAGCAGCTGCTTGCACGTGTCCACGTGGATCACCTTGTCGAAGCCGATGCCCACGGAGCCCAGCAGGGCGATCAGAAGCGCCACGCGACGCTCCGAGCTCTCCTTCGTCACCTACGCCTCACGCGCACGCCCAGCACGCACTTCGATGAACCACTTGAACAGGTGGACGATCTGGTGGTACAGCAGCTTCTTGTTGTTCCCGTACGCCAGCAGCAACTTCGTGAACTTGGCGTTCAGCAGCGAGCCGTACGCGGATGTCGGCACCACGGGGAAGAGCAGTCGGAACACCTTGATGCACATGCTAGGAGTCACGCGTCTCGCCCACACTCACCCCTTGCGGTCCATGGAGCTGGGCATCACCTCGTCCGTCACCGCGTTCCACCAGTCGATCAGCGCCACGTCGGGCGACTCGCTGAAGGTCTGGATGTACGTGATGGAGGTGCTCCACAGCGGGTGCAGCTTGGGGAACACGTAGGACGACGCCGCGTACACGGACATCAGCGTGGCGAGACGGCCTGCGTTCACAGACGCATTGTTCACGAAGATGTGAGCCAGACTGGGATTGGCAATCTCGAGAGAGCGCTCGCGGAGGAGAAGCTGGATTTGGAGAAGGAGGAGCAACGAAGACGGGCTCAGAGCCACGGGCGTCACCAACTCCTCTTCTTCGTTACGGGACGTTTCCTCGTAGAGAGGCACGCAGCCCTCGAGAATCACGGGAACGAGAGAGTTGTGGGACGTCTGGAGCATCGTGATCAGGGTCTGCGTGCAAATGTCGCACAGCCAGTTCTTCAGACCGAATAGACGGACAATTTCAGATGTGCACTTTCTTGTAATCTCAATATCGGACTCGGAAGCCTCTTTGGAAAGGAAGCGCGTCGAACGGTACAACGCCAGAATTCCGAACACGCGTCCCAGCCACTGGTCCTTTTTCTCCGTGTTCTTCATCCCGCTTTGAATCTCGCTAGCCGAAAACACCTCCTTGCAGACGCACTCCGTCGTCACGTCGGGGAAGAAGCGAAGGATGCAGGTGACCGTTAAGAAACAGAATAGCAGTGCAACGGAAAGGATATGTCAATCCCACGGAGAATCCCTGGCGAGCACAGTCCCTGGAAGAGCAGATGCCACGGCAGAGTCTCTTAAGCGAGTAAATCATATCACGAGACAAATTGGGATAGTCGGGCTGGTTGGCGCTCTCCTTCTTGGTCCTCAAATAGAAGATCAGCTGCTTCGCAGCTTCCTCTCTTCGTTTACTATCAACCACGGCTAATTCATTGAAGATGTCTAAGAAGGAGAGGGCATCTCCCTTGTTCTCTAGAAATTAGCTGCAGAACGAGGGGCGCCCCACCCTGATTCTTGATATCACTCATAGTTAACCGAAATGAATGGCTAATTGTGCTTATCGAGAGAGGCTGTGCTTTCCTGCAATTCCATTTTTCAGAGCTTGTGTGGGAGAGGGAATTGTGATTATTTTTGGAATGCCATAAGAGGAGTGTTCACTCATTCTCGTTGGTTTTGGTTCATTTTGTGGTGTTCTGTTTTGGAGGGTGGGAGAAGTGTATTGGTGTACTTGGAGGGCGATTTGGAGTGTGTTGGTTGAATGGAGGTATTGAGAGATAATGAGGGAGTTATGGAGATGAGCATCGCTTTCTTGCTTTGATTTTCGTCTATTCTGATTGAATGGTTCATCAAAGCGATTCCGTGTTGTAGTACTATGGTCTCTTCTGAAATGATACTGACTATTGCATTTCACTTTTGTATCGATGATACGCTCCTCCCAAAAGAGATTTCTCTTGTGACAGAATAACGCGTGTGACAGTATGCGAGCTGTCATTATGAAACAAATATGACCAATACTTTCTAAGAACAAGGCGAATATCCTGAATCAGTTGAGCATCAACAGCAGCCATTCCCTGATAAACATCTCCCATTCCTTCATTGAGGCCGCCGAGGAAGTCATTTAGACCCGATCCAACTAAGTAGTTGAGACCTGCAATCACGTTCATTCCAGTACTCCAGTTCCCCTTTGATCTCACATCCATCTCCAAAGCACGAATCGTGTCGTTCAGAAGCGACTTGCAGGTGTTCATCACTGTAAAGGGATCAGTGTCCTTAATGTCCAAGTCGTTCCATCGGCGTAGAGTCCTTCTCATGAGATTCTCTCCATCATCCGAAGTGAAGTTGATTCTGTCGGCTCGTTTCATGATCTCGTTCGTTTCTCCTACGAGACCCGTAAACTGATACGCTAAAGCAAGTTCCATTCTTCCAAGAAATAAGAAATAATGAAAAGTGTGACATTTGGATTTGTGAAGGGTTTGTTAGTCGGTGATTTGTTAAGAACTAACGAATTCCTTTAGGATTCGCGGGAAATGGATCAAATACGCTGTATTGCCCGAATCCATATCTAACGGTACTGAAACGGTTTGCCTTCCATCACTGATCATGCTGATTCCTCAGAGAGATGTCATTCTCTAGTAGTTACTCGCTTTCACATTATCAATGTGTAATCAGAGACTCACATCCCGTCTTCTCACGGAATACCCAAGTACTATAGACTATCGCAACCCCTAACAGCGCTGAAACATAACTGCATCCAACAACCACGAGCATAACAGAAAACTGCAAAAGGAAGGATTCCCAACTCAATCACGACACGTGAATCACTCAACACCCTTCTTCCACAAACACGTCAAAAAGAACATAAAAGAACACTAATTCTCCTCCAAAAGCTGTTCGTCATCCTCATTCTCAAGCTCCAGCTCCACATGAGCGCCCGGCTTAGGACTACGATCAACACACCCATCCTCTCTTACGCAGCATCACTGTCGTCGTCATCCATATCCTCAACGAACTCGTCCTCCATCTCGTCCTCAATCTCCTGCTCCTCTATGCCTCACACCTCATTACAACGCAAACCCTCGTTTTCATCTAGCATGTTATTGAACTCTTCAGGAGCAAAGTTGTAAATGTCTCCGTATGTGCCCTTCTTCAGACGCTCAAGCAGCTCCGTCTCGATCGACTTCTCCAGCTTGGCCGCACTCTCGGCCTTCTTCTCGCGCACCGCCTCGCGCTTCTCCGTCTTTCTGTGAATAC
This sequence comes from Blastocystis sp. subtype 2, assembly GCA_027406325.1. Lineage (NCBI taxonomy): Eukaryota > Bigyra > Opalinata > Blastocystidae > Blastocystis > Blastocystis sp. subtype 2. The sequence goes on from JANPWJ010000532.1 coordinate 14,611, forward strand.
GCTCCAACTCCGGTCTAATACTCACGTAGGGAAGCCAAAACTACTTGACCTTCATGCGCAGCTTGCGCATTCTCTTCAAGTACTGCTTGATACGCAAGAAACGAGCCTTATTCCTGCTAATGAGGAACTCAGGCCAGTACTGGAGGTTCTCCTCGATCTTCGAAATGGCCTGCTCCTTGTTCTCCGGAAGCTCGACCTTTTCCCACAGGTTCTTGGGTGAATGCGCTCGCTCGATCGTTTTCATGCACCTATAGGTTAGCTCCACTCTCCGCAGCATAGGTACAGATAGCACTTGCCGTTCTCCTCGCGAATCGTAGCGTAGCGCGAATTCGCCAGGGGGCAATTCTTTCGACTGCACAACCCAGTGACGTTGTACGGATTCCTGCAGAACGTCTGTTTCTCCATCCTCAGCTTCGATTTGAACGAGCAAAACTCGTTGTTGATGATTTGCCAAATGACATCGTCGTGCTGCATGATGCTACGTCCTCACACAAATTCATATAGTTGATACTAGTACGAATGGCTACAGACCGAGAAATGGCGCGATGAGCAATAATGAAACTCCCCACAATTCAAAGCGCTCTTCTTCTTGAGCGGAAGGGAGATGCGTCAATCCACTGTCTCCTGAGTGAAAGGGAGCGGACTGTACTCCTGATGAGACGGAGAGACGGGCATTCTTTCTTTCTCATCAGAGTCCTGAGCCGCCGAACTCGATGAACGAATTCTTTGTAGTTTGTCCTTACTGTGAGGTGGCGATTCCGTTCGGAAGATGATGGGTTAGGTGCCCCAGGAGAAATGCAAGTACTTGGCGAAGGATTTCAAGACCCTGAGTGGGGGAGAAGAAATCAAGATTCGGCGAGGACGAGAAGTAGATGGACATCGGCGGCGTGTTATCGTAGACGTATGTGTGTCCGTTGTGCGAGTCGGAGGACTGCATTGATCCCGATACGAACGTTTGCTGCATTTGTGATACGATGGTCCAGCCGCGCGTGTTCGTCACTTGCCGAGTAGCGCTTCTGGCCGGAGTTGACAGTAGGAGTGCAACCACCCGTGCTCAGCGCTCCCCAACCTGAAGCGCGCTCCTCAGGAAACGAGTGACGACGACACGTGGTGCGAGATGGACGCCTTTTGCACGGACATGGACTTTATGGTCGAGCTTTCCTGCGGACATCGTGTCTGTCTGGAGTGCTTCGCGGAGTACGCTGCCGTCGCTCTTTTGCGCCCTTCTGATGTGTAGACGTGCTGTAACGACATGAAGAATATAAAGTACGACGAACACTCAAAGCAGTTTGGAATGCGCTGCTTTGCGGACTGCACCCTTTCTCACCCCATCGACCTTCTCCGACTCGGTGGAGACAAGAGTTGGAAGCGACTCGGAGAGAAGCTCATCGAGTACCGCACCAATCTGGACAACAATCGTAGGAGAGTCGTTTCGATGATTACGGTAGGTTATATATGTCCGCTACCGAACTGCGGGGCCATCATCGACGGAATTCCTCCCGTCTCCGAAACAAAGATCATTCACTGCCCCACATGCAACCGCTCCTTCTGTCGTCACTGTGTTTTTGCATTGCAAGTGTCATTGCTAGGCAACGAAGAGAGCAAGGACGGGAAGTGTCCCCACATTGAGGATTTGGAAGAAGACCATTCCTTCCGGCGCTGTCCCATGTGCCACACTCCCATTACGCATTACTACGGCGATGAGGTGAGGAATTGCATGAAATGTGAGATGTAGTGTCATCACATTGGCTACGGCACAGGCGGCTGTCCGGGCTGTAAGCTTCAGGGCCGCGTGTTCCACTGGTGCTATTTCTGTCTGAACGGCGGGAAGGAGTACCCCGTGTATTGCAAGCAGAATCACTGGTTCTGCGCGAAGGACTGTCCCGTCTGTGCGGATTGTCCCGTGTGTGCCAAGTACGCCAAGCCGGGAAAGCGCGAGAAGCATAGTGATAAGCATCATCATAAGTGGTTTGTTTGTTGAAGAAAGAGGTGAATTATGGGTTGTCGGGGTTGTTTCCTCCTTCGTTTCTTTCTCTTCCTCTCCCTTCACTTCCTTCTCTTTCACCTCCTTCTCCTCCTCCTTAGGCTTCTCTTCCTCTTTCTTCACCTCCTTCACCTCCTCCACTTCCACCTCCTCCACTTCCACCTCCTCCACTTCCACCTCCTCCACCTTCGGCTGCTCGTTCGTCGTCACTCTCATCTCCATCTCATCCGACGAGTCGCTGTCCCTCTCCAGCTGCCTCAGACGAGGCGACAGCGACGACGGCGTCACGCGCGGCTTGTACGGACGGATCTTCATTCGCGTCTTCATATCCGCGAACCACGGGTGGTGCATCAGGTCCTCCGCCGACAGACGCATGTCCGGGTTCTTCTGCAGCAGCCCCTTGATCGCCTCCCGACACTACGCCTCAACCACGCACGCCACACCCACATTGTACGACAGGTTCAGGAAGGTGGAGTTGTTGTAGTCCGGGTTCTTCGTGATGATCGCTTTGATGATATCCTCTTGCTTGTTCCCGTCGAACGGCAGCCGACCGCGCAACCTACACTCACACACACGCCCCAACGCCCACAACAAATAGAAGATGACGCCCAACGACCACATGTCTGCCTTCGTCGTGTAGCCCTGCTTCGAGATCACCTCGGGGGCTATCCCTCACTTTTCCGCCTCTCGCTTACCGATGTAGTTCAGCGTGCCGCACGGGTAGTCCAACTTCTCGTCGGGGAACACCAGCTTCGACAGACCAAAGTCGCCGATCTTCACGTCGTACACGGAGTCCTTGCACAGGATGTTCTCCGGCTAACGCTCACGCCCACCACACACACACACCTTGATGTCACGGTGAATGATTCCGATGCGATGCAGGTAGCACAGACAGTCCGTCAGCGGGTAGATGATCTGGAACGCCTCCTCCTCCGTGAAGATGGAGCGGCCGCAGATCCGGTCGAAGAGCTCGCCGCCGCGCAGCAGCTCCATCACGATGTAGATCGACTACGCCTCACGCCTCCTCGCATCCGCCACGTCCTTCGCCTCGAACGTGTCGATCAGCTCCACGATGTTCTTGTGCTGCACCAGCGTCAGGATCGCGATCTCCGTCTGGATCAGACCTGCCTCCTTCTACGCCTCACACGCGCCTCACTCACCCACCTCCGTCAGCTTCGTCTTGTTGATCACCTTCACCGCGTACTCCACCAGCGTCTTCTTGTTCACGCACTAGCCCTCACACACGCCTCCATCTCCCACGCGGTACACCGTCGCGAAGCGCCCCTCGCCGATCTTCTCGCGGATGTCGTAGTAGTCCTCGATCTTGCGCACCTCCGTCATCTCGCGGATCTTCGCCATCCACTCGTCGCGCTCCTGCTCGCTCGTCGTGTAGAACTCGCGGTCGTACGTCGCCGGGAAGCACATGCGGAAGCCGTAGTACCCCGCGCGCTTGTTCGCGTCGTCGGCGATCGGCGTCACCGTCGCCTTCTCCATGGAGACGACGACCTTCGGCGCGTCGGAGTACATGGAGGAGTAGATGTACATGAACTGGTTGTGGATGTGCACGAACGCCTTCTTCATCCGGTTGAACGTCGACAGCAGGTACAGGTACCCACTGTACTCCTCCACCTCCGCCTACGCTCGTCACCCCACGCACAACGCCCACATTCACGCCCGGGATCTCCATGCGCGCGTCCACCTCCTCCGACTTGTACTGGTGCCCGCAGTTGGAGCAGAACCGCATCGTGATCACGCGGTTGCACTCCGTACACTGCAGCTTCCGCACCGTCTTGTCCTCGCTCTGCTTCTCGTCCACCGGAAACAGCTCGCCCTGGCACATGGTGCAGAAGCGCACCTCCTTGCCGCAGAACGCGCACGTGATGCACCAGTACGCGCGCGTGTAGCTGTTCCACTTCTCGGGGTGACCCTGCTTCGCCATGCTTCTATTCTGTGATTCGTGCGCACCAGTTCGTACCGATCGGTGCGCGTCTTGTAGACGTCCGGATCGATCATGTCGAAGGGCATCGCCTTGTAGGTGTCCATTTTGATGGTGCTGTTCACGAAGGTGTTGTAATTCGCGGTGATCGTGTTCCCGTTGAATGTCACGTTGCGATTGCGCGCGTTGAAGATGCTCTAGCGAACACGGCGACAATCCAACACGTACACGGAAGTACTCTTTGAGATGCGGCTGCTCATGCAGGAACACGGAGAAATCGTGGAAACTGATACGAGACCGCTATGGATGAACAGAGTACAAAGGCATCACAATGTCGTCTTCCGATTCAAAGTACGCGTTCTGCAGAATCTTGATTCCCTCCTGGAAAGCGTCCGATGGCTACGCATCATCACACCGCACCACACGCACGAGGTTGTTCATCATGCTGCTGTACTTCTGCGCCCAGCCTACGAGTCACTGCTGAAAGAAGAATCCACTGTGTGCGGCGTCGCTCCGTTCTTCCGCGGACTTCAGCACCACGAAGAACACGCTGGGAGGGAGATGGTTCATGATCGACTGGAACTCCTCAAAGTCGATCTCGTTGTCACTACGCTAAAGGAGCGAGCATGACGCTACTCGGAGATATCGAAGAAGTGGAATATGAATTTGTCAAGATCCTGGTCATTGCCAAACATGCACTGCTGGATTCCGTTCTTGAACTCCGTCCAGCAAATCTTCTCGTCGCGATTGTCGTCGAACATGTTGAACAGGCGTTCTACACTTCAAGGGGGCCGAAAACGACCCACCTCCGAGAAGACCAGGAGGATTGAAGAATTTGAAGAAATCCTCCTTCAGGATGTACCCCTCATCGCTGCGCGTCTCCGCCAGGGCCTACTTGTCAGTGTCGATCATCGCAACCAGCCATGAACTTCAGCTTCAACGTCTTCATTTCGGCTTCGTCCTCTACATGTGACACGCGCACGGCGGCAACGAACGGTCCAATACATCGGTTGTAGCAGTGCGCGAACTACAGACGCCCATTTTCCGTAGGAGTGTAGGTAGGGAGAAAGGGGGGAACTAGATCGGGTGTCTTTGTGCTCGGGAACCCTCTGTGTCGGAAATCCGCACGCTTTTGCTCGTCATTCGGATCCACAATTCGCTGCTGTTTTGCGCGCAGTTGTTCGGGAGTTTCATTCTACTGAAGAAGGAACAGCATTGCAGAGACACACTTATTCCTATGAGTAAAGCCGTGCTCTATTACTTCAAGGACGTGGGAAAAGGAGAGGCGATACGGTACCTCGCTTTCCCTTTGTGTTAGGTTTAGTCTCGCACTCACCCTGTCCGGAATCGACTACGAAGAGAAGGTCGTGAATCCATCGGATTGGCCCGAGATGAAGCTGAGGGGGCTCGAGGATCTGTCGCTCCCTTTCGGACAGCTCCCCCTTTTGAACATCGACGGCATGAACATCGTGGAGTCAACGTCGATCCTGCGCTATTTGTCCAGAAAGTGCGTTGTTCCTCCGTCCTTCTCATTCCCAGATATATCTCTCCGGATGCGGACGAGCGCATGGAGACAATGATCGACGTCATGACGGAGGGGTGGTCCGAGGTCATTAGTGGGTACTTTGACCACTTGTTCTGCGGGCCCGGCGAGTTGTGCTCCTGGCTATGTGGGGATACTGTGTTGCTGTGATCGTAGACAACGAGTGTGATTCCATGCTCCATCACCTCGAAACCTACTATCTGCGAAACAACGTGAGTCCCACAGCGAGTTGTGATGCGTAGACCAAGTTTTTCCTTTCGGACGAAGTGACCGTCGTGGATTGCGTTGCGATTGCCGCTATTGAGAACATCATGTACGATATGCCCGCCGTGCTGAAGAACCACAAAGGACTGACCATCCTTATGAACAACATTCTTTCGAATGAGGCCATTCGCCATTCCTTGGAAGCACGAAACATGTGGCGTGTTTGTACAAACAAGGCAGTTGCTGTTACTCATAATCCTCTGAATTGTCGTCGGCCTCTTGACTGTTCTCATCTTGGTGCGCATTTGTCACTCCGTGCTTGCTGGACTGTTCGTCGTGGCAGACAAGCTCCATTTCTCCGTTCCGAAGCGACTCGATCGGATACCGTCTCTTTCGCGTGGCGGACACTCGCACAACGAACTACGCGTCACCCCGCTCCGTAGCACTCACCTCCGGCTCCTTCCTCTTCTCCACGTTCTCCTTCTCCTTCACAACAGTTGACAGGAATGTGCAATCAGCCACCTTGCTTCCATTACTATACAGCGTGCACGGCGTATCCGGGTTGATGATGCGGTTGTTCAGCAGCAATCGGTTGTGGGACAGAGGAGCCACGATTGGCGTGGGAGTGAGCTTTTCCTGCTCATATAGTTTCATCGTCTCGTCCGCCATGTGCAAAATGTCGTCCACAATCTCAGACTCCGGAAGCACCACCGAAAACACGCACTGGTCCTCTAATCCTCACACACCCGCACCACTCCCACTCTTCGACGATGCGCTGCCTGCGTTCGCGGATAGCAGGGGATCGAGGGACTGCAACAGGAGTTTCCCATGCTTGGTTTCTAGGGAATCAACAGCCCGGCTCTTCTCTACCCTCCGCCACCTTGCTTCGCGTTTTGATCTGGTTTCGTTCAACGATTTGCTGTCGGAGCGCGGCCACCTGGTCCTACGCCTCACGATGCGAAACGGAGAATACGTTGAAGAACTGTTCTATTCGCTTCTCCTCGAAGGCGGCAAGCGTGTTCGCGCTTTCCAACCTCATTCGCAACTCCGTATTGATTAGCAGAAGGTGGTTTTCTTTCTGTTTTTCAAGGGTACTCAAGGCTTTCTTGTAGTCTGCGCTATCTTCTACGGCGTGATTGAACTGATTTGCCCACCACCTATTGCATCCGATTCTTCGGACTCCTCTCTTTTGGTCACACGGTGTCTCTTCTTTACGGAGTCGTCGCTCTCTTCCGAATACTCTTCCTGTACTCGTTTGTGTCGCGAATTCCGTGGGGCCATTCGAGCTGTGTTGACAAATACTGTGGCGAAATATACACTCTAGCAGGACATTAGAACAGGACACAGAAACAGACGCTTCATTCGTCATTCAGAGGGCGTACAGTAACGGCGAATGAGACAGCGGCACAGGACACTTACACGAGAAACGGCGAGTTATTAGCTCAACGAGGCAATGCAAGCTGCTCAGTGCAGGCGCCGATTCGATTATGCCGTTTTCACTATACAGGAGATGTCTCATATTAACGCCAATCTGATTGGCTGTCGGGTCTCATCGCGGGAGTTCGGCTATTCTTGCGGCAAACTCGATTTGGGAATGGAGGAACATCCTTCCTTTCCTTTCGTCCCACTGCTCCGTTCGACTCTATTTGTCTCTCCGTGACCCGTCCACGTCTCGATCCGCGATTGTTCATTCATCGCGTCTTTGTGTTCAGCCATCTCGATTCCAACACTTCGCCCTCACGTCACGTTTTCCACAGTTTGCTTTCCCAAAAAGAATGGAATTGATTGTCACTGCCGACGATTTCGGGTTTGCAGTCATGCAGCATCGATGACCACTAGCTATTCGCCGAGCAGAGACGATGCCATCGTGCATTGCTTCACCAACGGCATTCTCACCGGAACGAGTCTTATGGTATTCGCGCTCACGAACTGCACTCATTGCGCTAGGTGAACGGCTCTTCCGCTCCATCCGCAGTGAAGAAGGCGAAGGAAGTCGGCTTGTGCATGGGACTGCACCTCAACATTTCCGAAGGCATCCCCATATTGGATCCGGGGAGCATCCCTTCTCTGATCGTCGTGAAGGACGGAATCCCCCAGTTCCGAGGAAAGGAAGGATTCATCGCTGCGGAACAGGAGGGCGCTGTCTCTGTCGAGGATGTGGTGAAGGAATTGAGAGCCCAAGTGCGTGTGTTGCTCCGTTTTGACACTAGATGGAGCGATTCGTTTCTCTCGTGGGTCGCAAACCCTCCTACGTGGACGGACATCAGCATGTGCACGTGTATCCGCACTTCGCAGAGGCCATCGCCATCGTCTTCCACGAGTACGGCGTCACCAAGACGCGCTTCCCTTCCGAAGACATGGACGAAGTCGGCTGGATGAACGACAATCCCCGCAAGGCCTTCCGCCAAGCTGTCTACCGCAACGTCCCGTTTCCTCCCCTCGATTCCCTGTAGACGCTTCTCTCCATTCCGCTCTACAACAAGCACGGTGTCTACGGTGGCTGCGGCATCGGCAGCTCGATCGGAGGCGCGTCGATGTCCGTTCAGAGAGTCATCAACTGTTGCTTGCGCTACCCGCGCCGCTCGGGATGCATCACGACGATTGAGTTTATGGTGGTCGAGTCGCGCGCCGTTTATGTATAGACCCATCCCGGGAGACCGGAAGACGAGCCGGAGCGGTGGGGATGCGGTACGGGATGCGACGCCTTCAGCCAGCACAACGACCGCGTTCACGAATACGGTGTTCTCACGGATGCTCACATTCGAGAGTATCTGGATGACAAGGCGATCGCGCTCTGCTCCTATGATACGAGTCATATTACGTCCTTCTCCGACAACACGAGTCATATTACGTCCTTCTCCGACAACACGAGTCATATTACGTCCTTCTCCGACAACACAAATCACATCGCGCCCTTCTCCGACAACACAAATCACACCTCCCCACTTCCTCCCGCAAAGCGCGTGATTATGATGCTCTCGCTGAAGGAAGGAACGGGCAACACGATCACGGGCAATCGAATCGCAAACCACCTTCTGGCTCTCGGCTACGCCGTTCAGATGGTGGACACCACCGACCAGTTCGCCGACTCGAACCTGTCCGCCATCGTCAGCAACGCTTCGTACGACCGCAACAACAGTACCTTCTACGCGCTGTTCTGCATCCACGCCCTGCGCTCGGGGATCTTCGCCCTCCACTCCTCGTTGCCGTACGTCATGATGATGGGCGGCACGGACATCAACGTGAACGCGAACAACCCGCAGAAGCTCGGCAACGTGCGCGACGTTCTGCTCCACGCCAGACACATCATCGCCTTCACGGAGGACATGAAGGCACGCGCCACGGCGTTGCTGCAGGGCTGTGTGATTCCCCCCATCACCGTGGTTTCCCAAGTTGGTTTGTCGCGCTTCACTGAGAGATAGAGCACGGACTACCCTCACACGCTCTCTCACGAGATCCGCGAGTCGCTTGGCCTCTCTCCTTCTCACCGCCTCCTCCTTCTCCCCTCGGGTCTCCGGCCTGTATGACTGTGCTCTCTCCGTGAGTCGTAGGTCAAAGACATCATGTTCGTCATGAACGCCTTCTCTTCCTACCACGCTCTCCACCCCAACGTCGTTCTCTGCGTGATGGGACCCATCCTCGACGCCGATTACGCCGCCGCCTTCTTCTCTCATCTCCCTCCAGACCACATCGTGGGACTTCCTTCCACTGTCTCGTATCCCAAGGCAGAGGATCTCTATCAGGGCGTATTCTACATGCGGTGGAGTCTGTGACGCTGCTTGACTCCTAGCCCAATTCCACACACACGGTTCATGAACGCGCTTCTCGACGTTGATGTCGTGCTAAACACGAGTCTCTCGGAGGGGCTCGCGGCGGTGATTCTGGAGGCGTGGAGTGCTGGGAAGGTGATCGTTGCGCGGAGGAATTCGGGAAATTGCGCTGTGATCAAAGAGGGCGTTTCGGGAGTTCTCTTTGATACGCCCGAAGAGTGCATCGCCATTGTGGACAGGCTGCTAACGGATGATGCGTACAAACACAAAATGGAAACGCTATCGAGGGAGTATATCGCGCTGCAGTCTCTCTTCGACAAGGAGAAGCGATTACTCGAATCGGTAATGAAGCTGGACTGCTCTGTTTGGTGCAACAAACAACGGAGGCAATCGTAATGTACTTGAGACCGTTCACCTTCTTCACACGGGGAATGGTCAACACGAGGAGACCGTCTTCCAGCTTGGCCGTCATGCTCTGGGGATCTGAGTCCAGAGGGAGATTCACCAGTCGCTTGAAGACGCCGTTTCTGCGATTCTGAATCAGGAACGAGTCCTCGCTGCTCACCACCTTTCTCTTTCTCTTGCCCTCAATGTAGAGCTTGTTCTCCTTCACGCTGATGGTGAGACGATCCCTCGACACTCCGGGCACATCGGCGATCAGCACGTAAAAGTCGACGGCCTACACGTCACGAGCGACTGCCTAAGCAACGTCGATCAGATCGATGTGGAGCGGGAACACGTTCGGATTCACGTCGTTACTACGCCTCACCATCGCGACACGAGTCTACTATTCGTTCCTCGCTCGAGCGACGGCGTTGTAGGCGTAGTCATCATTATCGAAAAAGGCGTTGCTGGCGTAATTCACAATGGGCATGGTACAAATCGAGAAAACAAAACTGAAAAATCATTTTGCAGGGGGAGAAGATTCGGACTGTTCGGGGTTTTGCGCGTCTTACCTAAAGGAATCTCCCCATTCATTCTTTCCTTCGCGCCATGGACATCACGAAACAGATGCAAATGATCCTGAACGACATTGGGTACAAGCCCAAGGACAAAGACCAACCGACTGAGACGACTCGGACGTCCCAAGTGCCCGAATCGACCCCATTTTCCGTAAACGAGCTCGTCAAGAGTCGGATACTGTCGACCATATTCGATTACGCACTCAAAGGTAATCATCCTGCTTCCGCTTCAACTCAGAAACGTCCCCTCACACGCTACTCACTGTGCTGAGAAGAGAAAACCACGACATAAAGGCCTGCAACATCAAATCCCATCTCCAAGTGGGCATCGAGCCACTTCGTGATCCATAGAAGTATCGCGTGAACTCGAAGTGCTCCCGCCTCGAATACATCCACCGGTGGGATCTGTGCTTTCGATCTGTAGGATTCTTCTCTCCTCCTTTTCTCTAGATGAAACCCGCTTACAGACGACCCGCCTCGCATTTCCGGTACTCCGTTCAAGGCAAGGAGCAAGGGAGGGATGGGACGAAGCAGCCGGTTTCCCTAAGGAATGTCAAAGAGTGCTAGCAACGCGATTGTTCAACAAACACCTCTATTTCGCTCTTCCTTTACTGATCTACGCATGAGGCGGGATCGTGGCAACGAACCTTCTGGTAAAGGACTCCTCCAAATACAATAACGCATACCATAACGACGATGATGCCCACGATGACGACGGACGTGACGACGACTTGCTTCCAATCTACCCATGATCCTCCCCGCAAAGAGGCACTTCGATCGATGCACTTCCCCTTCGTGCAGTACAGTCCGTCAACACAATCGCTCTGCGTGTTGCACTGCTTGCTCAGCGTGCAGGCGTTCAAACAGCTTCCTCCACAATCCACGTCCGTCTCGTCCTCGCTCTGCATCCCGTCGTAGCACGACCACTTGTCCTGATTCTCCTGCTCAAACACGTTGATTATCTCCACCCGCGTGACCGCCAGTTGCTTGCCCTTCATCTGCGTCTTGATGTCGTTGTCGGCGATCATCTCGTCCAGACGCTTCTTCACCAGCAGGAGCATGTCGTGCTCCGTGACCACCGTGATCTACAATGAAACGCCTCTCGCACTCCCACATGCAACTGCAGCACCTGCTCCGGCTCTGCGGCGGTCACGCGCGAGTGCTTCCCGACGAGGTAGCGACTCAGCGTGGTCACAGCGGTCTTCATGACGATCCAGTGCCGAAGCTGGATGAGCTCGGGCGACAGCGACAGCTTCTCCGCCATGACTACGCATCACGCCAACGCACCAGCACCACTTTCTCGCAGCGACACCTTCCAGTACGCCTCCAGCTTCGTGAATTCGCTGAACGCGCCGTACAGCCGGAACTGCGCGTGGATCAGTTGGTGCGTGGAGTTGGTGCGGTCCAGCGAGACCTCGCGCACCTCGTTGCAACTCTCCCCCGTATATGGCGGCAGACACACGCACTGCTGCTGGCGACAGTACCCGTGACGGCTGCACGGAACCAGCTCCAGCGAGTTCGACGTCGACGACACCGCCCAGCCGTTTTTGCACACGCTTCCGTCCGACTTGTCGTCCAGATCGGACGACGCGGAGGACTTGGTGCGCACGGACAGCATCGTCGCCTGGACGTTGACGTTCATCAGCGTGCCCTTCTCCTCCTTTCCAGCGAGGTAGACGACGTACTTGGTGTCCTCCTCCAGTTCGGAGAGAATCAGTATGTGATGCGTCGAGAGGGCGGAGTGCACCTGCCCCTCGCTCATAATCGTCGTCGCCGAGGGAGTGATGCGGGAAGCGTCCTTGAGGAACAGGGCCCAGAGAAGCGTCGGCTTGCTCGTGGCCACGGAGAGGGTGATGGACGTGGTGGAGGAGGAGACCACGCGAGACGACGTGATCTCGGCTCCCAGATAGTTGAACTCCAGGGTCGGCGGATTCACGAGGGACGAACCGTCCGAAGACACGATCGTCTTGGCCAGGGATATGGACACAAAGCCGGAGGCCACCGGAACAAGAGACAGCTTATATTTCTTTGAGGAGACGGAGACAATCCCATCGATTCTCGCATTCACGACCTATCCATGAGTGGATGAAACGGAAACGACGATGCAATTCTCTTCTTCAAAGGAGAGGGGGCTGGAAGAAAACTCAGCAAACACGGTAATCGGATTCTCGAGGACCTCGTAGTCGTAGTTCGACGACAATGTTGCAGTCAGCGCGAAGGCTACTTGTGAGAAAGACGAACTCCAACAACCATTCGTCTCCACCTTGCTCGATCCGCGCATCCGAGTCGCGGTGGTCATTGCCAAAAGGAGGACAAACACGAGAGACGTCATGGAAAGAAATAGATGTGATCCTTCGCTCTCTCGATTGGGGATATGCTTTGGGATCGGGATATGACTGGAATCGACGTGGTCACCGTCACGAGCACGGCAGAGTCACGATCGAATGAGACATAGAATTGGTTTGAAATGGACGACGATGCGGCCTACGCGGAGATTCGAGCCGATGTATTTCGTACGATCACAGTGACTCATTTTGTAGTTCCAGATGAGGCGTATCGAGTATCCTTCCTCTCTGCCTCTCGTTGACCCACTAGTCCGAACAATGTCATCACGGAGGAAGAAGCGATCGCGCGAGACAAACGACACAAGGCGAAAGAGGCTCTGGGCCTTTCTTCGGATTCCTCGGATGAGTGTACGTGCTGTTCATTTGGTTGAGTTGCTCTAGATTTGATATGCGCGTTGGGATGATTGGTAGTGAGATTCCGCCACCCTTCTCAGGAGAAGTGATTCTTGCCACCAAGAAGACCCCCACGCTGCGTACCTCTTTCGTTCTCGGTTAAATGCATAGCCGAAATACGCGAGCAGATTATCCGCTGTCTCATGAGCAGTTCTCCGCGAATTAAGTAACTTACATGCAGCTAGCGTCACAGACTAGGAATTATGGAGTCATCGGCTGGCTGATCGACAACTGTGGCTTCTCCTTCAGTCTTGTAGGGAGCGGATTCTCTCTTCGACGTAGCCCAAAATCACGGAGATTCCGTCCATGTGCTGCTCGTTCATCCAAAAGGACGGTGTGCGTTTCCTGGACGATGACTGCTCTGTGGAGTTTTCTTACACGAAAGACACTATTGTGCACAAGACTGTCATCCATGTGCTGTCTCGGTGCATCTCTTACGCCTAGCTCGACCTGTTTGGCAACATCGGTCTGAAGGTGTACGACACTCTCAAGATCCTGGTAAACAACTACGAAGCGGACATGTTCTTCTATCAGAGAACCCTCGTGTTTCCTGACTTCGACCCAAGGATGCTGCAATTGTCCTTCCGACGCGACTGCGCCATCGAGAAGTTCCAGCGGCTGTTGGACCGCGATAACGACACCTTGTTTCCGCCAATTCCATTTCTCACGCGTAGTGATTTGGCGCAGCCCGAAGATCTCTTCTATTTCCTGTGCGACACGTTCTCCTATGCGTACGAGTACGTGACTTCCTTCATGGAGTCGCTGAACTTGGATGCCGCCGCCATTTACAAACATGCTGATGCCTACTCCGATGGCTCGAAATCAGTGTTCTTTCCTGTTTCACTTTACCTGTAGCTTATGAGAAAGTTCATTGTATACGTCTATTACAAGAAACAGTACATTAACGCCAAAAGAGGCTTGCCGCAAACGATTCGGAGTCCAAAGCGCAAGAGCACGACAACATTCGGCATACATTCGTTTCTGCTGACAAAGGAGTATTCTCCGAAGGAGGTTGCTCTCTTGATCGCCATTCACCGCATAGCTCAAGTATCTTTACAAGCGGGCGAAGTACTGCTACTTCGCTGAGAAGCGCAATTCGGACAGCATGTTTGATCGTGCCATGGTACGAGTCGGCGGAATGGCGTAATGCACTAGAGAGTCGTAATGGCCAACAACAAGGTGAAGCGACTCCTGCGCTGGGTGCGAACGGACTACTTGAACGAGTGGCTCCACCGACATGGGCAGACAGTCGATTATCTCCTCTTAGACATTTGGCGTGTTTGCTGGAACAAACAGACGCACAACGGCTCCAAAATAGAGTTACACTCTCTGCACACGGTGGCGTCCGTAGGATTCATAAAACCACAGCGACCACACTGAATTCCGATTGGCGAGGCGGACAGCAAGTTATCCTCTTCCTCGTCAAACCGATCGAAGCGAAGCAACGACCCATGCACGGGCTTTCGTTTCAAGAGGCCCACCGTCTCCATCTCGTCAATACCGTATCTACCCATCACCGACAACACCGTCGCAAACAAGGCTCTTCGGCGTTTCCTCTGCTGCGCCAGCAGGAAGAGTACGAAGCAACACAGAAGTACAATGAGAATGAGCAGCACTCGCGAAAACACAGATGGACGGCGCGCGAGATCGATGGACACAATGTCGGTTTTGAACAACTCGATGGTTTTGGAAACCACAACGCACTGCGTGAAGTACTTCTCTCTGGAATCAATCCCGTAGAAGCGCACCGGCTGCACTGACGACAGGCTGACCTTTCGCTCCGTGATCATTTCCGCTAATCCTCATCGCCGCTCACAGCTCCCCACAACGCGAATCGTACAGCGCGCACGTCGCGATAAACGGAATGTTGCTCTCGAGGTCGTACAGCAGGCAATCTCCCTTCGATCGAATATTCGATATCTGAAGACGCCCTACCATTCACAGCGAGAAGCGCTTGTACCCTCCAGCGTGTGGACTCTACGCATCGTCGATAATATGGACTGTCCGATTTCACCATACTCGGACGTCCCGAAGCAGTATACGGCATAGTCCGTGTTCGGGAACAACTCGGTGACGACGATCAATCCCGATTCTAGTTCGCATGAAACGAAAAACAAGTACCTCGAATGAGGGTTCCAGGGCGAGACGCCTTCACCGCATCAGGATTGATGCTCTTCTCACGAAAAACACCCTCGCACCAAACGGTCGACGGGTAGCTAGCATTCACGCGCATCTCTATGGTAATGGGAGTGACCCGGCTCACCATCACGTCGAGCGTGACGATCCTCTTCGTCTCCTCTTCATCGCCAAAGTGTCTCCCATCGCCTCCATCCCTCTCCTCTTCACTCCTCGGAATCCCACGTCTGGAAGACGTCCTTTCGCCGTACACCTTCTCTACGGAAATTCGATTGCTCCGCAGCCCAACTTCCTTCAAAAACGGAGCATCGTCATTCCGCTGGAGCCCCACTCCCTGCATCTTCCAGCTCGATTCCTCTATCCGTAACCAATCCACAAAGAATGCGAACGCGTCAGAGTGCGTTGAGAATCCGATAGGGAGGTTCTCTCGTTTGGATCCTGCTCTTTGAGACAGACACACAGATTCTACGATGTGTTTCGCGAGGGAATGGGCGAGACAGAAGAAACACGCAACTACCCATTACCGGACAGAACCGACACGACTATAATAGAGCACGGAGCACATACAGCCAACTTCCTCAAACGAGAGAAGGAAGCGAGAAAGAACTGGCGTGAGACAACAAACACCCCATTACTCATAAATCGATACATCAATTACAGCGGCGTTGTGCACCATCATCTTGCTCCCCTCCACCGACACCAGCAAATCATCTCCATCCACCTTCACCACAGTCGCCTGGTAGCGGTTGTTCGGGTCGTCGTACACCATGACTTCCTGATCGGGGGCGAACGCGCGCACCGGCTGCAAGTCCTGCTCATCCACATCCTTCGTCGACGAATCGTCCATCTCCACCTATTCCTCACGCGCCTCCACAAACCCTACCGAGCACGTCGCGCCCCTCGTCTCCACGATCACGCCCGTCGCGCCGTCCGGAGTGCGCACACGCACGCCTCGCACCACCCACGGCTCCAGCGCGCGCGGCTCCTCCACGTGCTCCTTCGGGATCACGGGCGCTGGCTCGGGAGCCACGCCGTACCCGGGCGGCGCCCACATGTTCTGCATCGGGTTCATGGGCGGCGGGTACATGGGCATGTTCGGCTGCGGCGCACTGCGGAATCGCGACATGTCCATCTCCGCGTTGTCCGTCGACGCGCCGTCAATGATCATCACAGAAGAACGCGGCACCGACACAGGACGCGGACGCGAGTGGAACACGATCTTCACGTGCGTTTCTACTCGTCACACGCCTCCCCACCCCTCACCGTTGCTGTCGAACACGTACCCCTTCAGACCCTTGTACCGCCCCTCCTTCACCATCACGCTCGTGCCGTCCTTCAGCGTCTCCTTCTTGTTGCGGCTGCCCTGCTTCGTCGACGCGTAGTCCACCGACCCCGGGCGCATCGCCATGTTCTCGATCGCGTCCTTCGTGTCGTAGCGCTTCTTCTGCTGGTTGTCCGTGTCGCCCTCGATCTGGCGGTTGCGCACCAGCACGATGCCGTTGTTCTCGTTCAGCCCCGCCACGTGCACGAACACGAAGTTGCGCCAAATCCGCTTCACGATGCCGTTCTTGCCCTTGAAGTCGCCCTCCACGATGAGCACGGAGTCGCCCTCGCGCACCTGCATCTGCCGCACGTCCAGCAGCGTGCTGGTGCGCGAGATCGTGTTCTTCTTCGACCGGATGAACTTGATGTCGAACGTGCGCACCTTGTTCTGCTGGTCCAGCACCGTCAGCGACTGCGCCGCCAACTGGATGATGATGCCCACCTTCGCGCCGGGAAGCTACACGTTATCTTAACACACCACGACTACGGCGACGAGGTCGTACAGCTGGAAGCCGTCCACGCTCACCAGACCCTTGCTCACCTCCACCGAGACGATCATGTAGTTCACGAACACCTTCATCTCCTTGTCGCCGTAGTCGCTCATCACGATCGCGAAGCCCGCGTTCTCGCCCTCCGCCTCGTCGATCATCACCACCGTGCCCGTCTCGCCACTGTACGCGCCAGCGATGATCTTCACGTGCGCGCCCATCTTGAACGTCTTCATGATCTCCTCCTCCTTCAGCAGCAGCACCTCGCTGTCGTCGCCCACCGCCACGCGCACCTGCACCTCGTGACGCGTCATGTCCGCGTCCTCCACCACGCCCTCCAGGTTCTTCAGCTCGCCCGAAATCAAGCGCACCGTGTCGCCCTTGAAGAACAGCTTCAGCTTCCCCTTCTTGTCCTCCGCCTCCTTCGGCTCCGCGCCCTCCGCGCCCTCGCCTCCGTTGTACAGGTCCGCCGGGTCCACGTTCTTGCGCTCCGCGAACATGATCTTCTCCTCCTGCGAGGGCTGCACGTCCTGCAGCACGTCGCTAACCGGGAACTCCTTGTACAGCATGCCGTCGCGGTAGAAGTTCCGGTTGTACTCGTAGAACATGCCGCCCAGCCGCGCGTTGTTCTTCCGCTCCACCTTGTCCTCGGGGAAGTTGCTCGGGTCGAAGCGCTTCTGCTCCGGACGCACCTTCAGCGCGCTGTACGACCCTCCGTTGAGCTCCGACATGTCGATGCGCGGCACCAGCTTCAGCACCACCTTCTGCGTGTCCTCCATCAGACGCACCACCTGGCCCAGATCGCCCTTGTACACGCCCTTCTTCACACGCACGAAGGCGTTCAGTGGAATGGGACGGTTCTTCTGCTTCATCTCCAGCAGCAGCGTGCGGTTCTGGATCGGGATGAGCTGGAAGGCGTTCTTGTAGCCGGAGAGGAACAGCGACATGCCCTCCACCATGCGGCGAACGATCGTCTCGTCGTGAGCCTCGATGTAGATGATGCTCTGCTCGCCCGTCCAGAAGGCGGAGAAGATGTACGTCTCGTTCACGGGTAGGTTGTTCTCGATGCGACGACCCTCGTACTCGTCGTACTTGTAGGTGAGAGAGAGAATGGCCTGCATCTCCGACCCGCGCTATTCCTCACAGTAAAACAACGCACATACGCGCACACGCACAGAGTAGATCTTCGGGTCCTGGATCGTGGGGAGGAGACGGGCATTCGCGTACTCGATCACCGCTGCCTGCTGCAACTCGCGTTGACGACGAGCCGCCGTCTCGTCCATCTCGTGGTCCTTCTGCTGGATGATCTCCGCCTGCTTGATCACCTTGCGCTGCTGAGGAAGGCGCATCTCCTCTCTAGGAATCACCCACGCGAAATACACCCAACCGCACAGCATCCTCCTCGAGACGCTTCACAATCTTGTCGTAGGCGTCCTCTCCCTTTCGCGCATAGAGATTACGGTACGCCTCTTCCGTTTCTTTCATCTACTCGTGAAAATCCGCTGTCGGTGAATACTTTTGCAATATCGTATCCTTCCTCGGCTTCCTCCTCCTCTTCATCCAGATCATCTTCCTCGGCCTCGTCATCGAACACGCTGAGATATCGCTTTTCGCGTTTTGACTTTGAGTCTTTATCATTTGTACTTCGTTTCATGCTTCTCCGTTTTGGTTTGTCCTCCTCCTCTTCTTCTTCCTCTTCCTCCTCCTCTTCTTCCTCTTCCTCGCTGTTCATATCCTTGTCACTTTCATTGCTATTATCCTCTTCATTCTCTTCCTCGTCCTCGTTCTCCTCATCCTTGTCAGATTCGTCGTCGTAGTGCTTTGTTACTGGAGGGTAATCGTCCTTCCCCACCATTTGCCGTTCAGAACGATTAGAATTGGCAAAGAAAGAGGATCACGGTTATTTTTCAATTCTAGCACCCGTGTTTATGGCATGCATCGAAACGATTGTGGGCAGTGGGCAACTCGTTTGTCAGACAATCCGACCGTTTGTGAAGAGGATAGTGATTGCCGAGTCAGTAGAGTGACTCTCTGTGCAGGACTCACTTCATCGTCAAGGGCATCATATCATCGTTCAAGCAGCAAAAATGGATTCAGCGATGAAGAGCGGAGCGATTGGAGTGCGTACAACACGACGGGTCGATGCGAACACGAACACCGAATGCGATAATAAACCCCTTCATTACACGTCCTAAACACTCTGCTCGGTGAAAACACACACTCCCATCATCATTCATTTTTCGGCAAAAGGATGTATTTGGTATTCCTCTGTGATTCGGACTAACACAAAGAACTGCTGCAGTAGGGTGAAGTACCAAAGACTGAACGAGACCACTCGCAAGTACTCGAACCTCACTCTCTTTTCGGTTTTGCTGATCGTGATTGCCGTGCGCTCTCCCTGTGCCACTCTCATCCGTAGGTGCTCAACTTCATCAGTCCGTGCGACGGCCGGGGCGGTAACATTTTCACGATCGTTTACGGACGAATTATGGGGACGTATAATGGCACGTATCCTCCTCGTACGCAGCTGTGTGTTGTGTTTCTCACGTGTAGTCACCGAGCCCTTCGAATACAGCATTCTGGATATAGAAAAGGAAGACGATCAGCATATTCGTCTCTCCGCCTTCGTCTCGTCCGTGTCGAAGATCACCTGCGCCCTAAACAGCAGCGACAGCGACCCCGCGCAAATGGCATTCGAGGAGCAGTCGAATACGCGCTTCTACGTCCGGACCAAGCAGAAGACCCCTCTCACCTTCTACGTGGAGTATCTGCGTGCCAGTGAGCAGCGCTTGTTCTGCAAGATTTCGGGGCTGTTATACGACCCCTATCATGTCGAGTACTTCAAATCACAGCCCCTGCAAGTGTCCTGTAGTGGATTGGGGAGGAAATGAGCTTGTAGTCGACGACATCGCGATCGATAGCAAGAAGACGAGCAAGGACGCGGTCATCTTCTCATACCTTCCCAAGAACGTGAAGTGGAATGCGCCTCTCGCTCCCGCAAAGAAGCGCATCGTAGTTTGCCAGGAAATGCCGTTCCAGCCCGTGAACACAGTTCAGTCTGTCGACGAATCGCGCTCTCTGTTCTACTCCGTCGTTGACGTTCCAGTCAACGTGTATGCACAAAGAACGAATCCCAAGGTGGATACTATCTACTGTGGGTGGCTGGAAAGCGTAGACTCCTCCTCATGGAAGGTGCTTCACTCGGACTCCATTCCATTCTTGTAATTTAGCGCGCTCTTTGTGGAACAAACACGGCTATGCATACTCCTCTATCAAGCTAGTCTTGACAGTGCGACTAAGGGTATCGCGCTTCTCGCTACGATGCTTTTGCGCATAAATGAAAACAATGAGCACCAGCACTAAAACGACAGAAAAACAAGTCACCACCGTGATCACCACTACGCGTGAATCCCTTCCATAGCGCCTACCTCCGGACCAGATGCCCTCCACCTCGTAGTTCCAAATGCAGCTGTGCTTGTCCGGGAAGTACTCATCATACTGGGGATAGTTGTTCTCTACCGATTACTCCCCACTACCGCATGTACCGTCCACCGTTATGGTGTGCTTCTCCTCGGAGCCGACAGCAGCTCGCTCCGTCGCGAAGGGATCGGCGCCGGCAACGAGGCAATGCAGTTTCCTAGGCGTCATCACCTGCACGCAGGACGTACGACACGTCGATGTACTTTTCACTCAACTTCTTGCTGCACTGCTCCAAGTACTGCTTCACCGTCGTGTCCGATAAGTCGAACACCTTCACCCAGACAGAGCGAGTCGTGGAGGTGCAGTCGTACACGCGCTTGGTGCTCGTTTCCTTGCACGAGAGGATGTTGCTAACCATGAAAGCAAACAACAGCAACAACTGGTAGAGGAAGGAGTAACGCTTCCTCTCGCACTGATTCTCGTTGAAGAACGAAGTGACCCGGTCCTCGTACTTGGGCTTCCCAAACGCGTTGATGTTGAACTGCATCGTTTGTTGCCCTAACTGTCACATTCTCTGAAGAAGGGGACTCGTATTGCGACAAGCGCCAGCCAAACTGACGCACTTCGATTGCACCGCAACCACTAAAACGCAAAAGAGCACAAAAGAATGAAGGAATCGCATGGCAAAGGACAATTATTACTGGTTTCGGGACGAAAAGAAGGGGTTCTACGAAACGTAATCGGTGCACAGCGACTACGTTGCAGCGTCTGATTGGCTGGCTCGTTTCAGCGATTCTCTCTTGTACTCCTTCCATTTCTTGACAAAAGACAGTTTTATTATACCCATGTTCTTCGCACCACTGAACTCCATCCATACCCACTTGATGTTGCCGTCTTCGTGAGAGAGAATACCATATGCGATTTCCCGCGGTGATTCTTTGAACCGATCTTACGCGTCTCATTCGAGGCAAAGCAAAGATTGCGTGATGGAATCCACGACGTTTCCGTTCGGAGCGAGAGAGAACGATGCGAAGGCCGGTTCTCCGTATGACATTGCCGTGATGTGCGACAAGTACAACCATATTCTGTGCGTCGTTGCTCCACCCGAATGACAGCATAGCTACCTCCTGTATGAAGTGTATTCCCGTCCTATCGACGAAGAGCGCTATTGCACAATCGACGATTACCTGAGTTTCTTGGCGGATTATCACATCACTCCCGATTTCCTGACCAAGGACTACGCCGTTTCGCTCTTTATGGCGATCACATCACGACGCGACGACGGAAATCACCTGTCCGTTGCCAACTACTTGACGTGGTGTGCGCGTAACTGCTCTGAATCGTAGATATGAGGGGTTTGTCGAGTGCATCTGCAAAACGGCAGTCGCCATCTTCAATCTGCCCTCCCTCAATAACATGTACGACGCTGTGCAACCCAAAATCGCCATGTTCATCGAGATGTGGAATCTGGGAGACGAGCAGGCCCGTGTGGTACACCGAGAAGAGCGGAAGCAGATACTGAATCCTCCCTTGAAGTGAATCGATGATGCCCTGTTTTCTCCAGAAACCATTCCAGTCCTTATGTCTCCCGTTCCCATATCACAGTTCCATTCCACCTTCCCTCCACAAACGATGTATTGAAACGAGAGTCCTCTCCAGTGATTCCATGATCATCAATGCTCTACCACACTGCACGATTCGGGTTTTGTGGACTCGTGTTGAACCCTGAATTGAGCAAACTACACCAGGTGAATATGTCTGAAGCTGCTGTAACTGTTCGTGTGAGAAAGTTCATGAGAAACCCTCTTCTTAAGCGTCGTCAGATGGTGATTTGCTTGTTTGGGCTGTGAGCGCGTAGACCATTGAGATTATCCATCCCAAGCGCGCTTCCGTCTCCAAGGACGAGCTTAAGAGCATCCTCGCCAAGAAGT
>JANPWJ010000538.1:0-19725 GCA_027406325.1 Blastocystis sp. subtype 2
GGAGCCACAGTAGGAGCCACAGTAGGAGCCACAGTAGGAGCCACAGTAGGAGCCACAGTAGGAGCAACAGTAGGAGCCTCCGTGGGAGCCTCCGTCACGGGCACAGTCGGCACCTCCGTCGTCGCAGCACCAAGAATAACAATATCAATATCCAGACCCAGCTTCTTCACAATGCTCTCCGCCAAAGCAATCAGCTTCGGATCGTCACTAATCTGGATCGTCTTCAGGTTCGGAAGAGCGCCCTCGCCGAACTGGAAGATGTCCTCCACGTTCTCCGTCTCCAGGTTGCAGTCCAAGAACGTCAGCACCTCGCAGTTGCTCAACGCGCCTTTGCCGACCTTCACCGTCTTCAGCGTGTTCACATTCGTAAACGTCACCTCCTTCACGTTCGGAAGACCGCCGTCCATAATCGTCAGCTGCTCCAGCGGCGTGTTGGAAACCTCCATCACCGTAGCCGTCTTGAAGCTGTTCTTGGGAATCGTGAACCGCTTCAAGTTGGCACCGCTGATGTGGATGCCGTTCTCGCCCTCCGCCAAACGACGTCCGCCCTCGGAACCGTTGAAGTTGTCGCCTTCCATGTCAAAAGTCTCCAGCACGGGCAAGTTGTCCATCTGAAGATCGTCGCCGAAGCGGAACGCGCCCTCCTCCAAAATCACAGTCCGCAAATGCTCCATGTCGTTGAGGATCAGAGCCTTCACTCGGGGGAAGGAATTCTTGCGGAAGATCAGCTCCTCCAGCATCGTGAAGCGGCTGAAGTCCACCTCCGTCGCAGTGTCAAAGCCGTTCTCTCTCACGACAATTCTGCGGGCAAAGTAGGGGATGGAATCCATGGTAGGGTACTTAAGAGACGGCGTCTCGTACACGGAATCCTCCTGAAGTGTAATGGCAAATGCGTAACCGGCAATACCAGCATAATTCGAGCTCGTCTCGTTCTTGCGCATAGGCAATCTCAAGTGCACGGCTTCACAAGGAGACACGTTACCCTCAATGATCCAATAGCCATCCACGTCCGCCGTGGTCTTCTTGTAACCCGTCACAAGAGCGTAGAAAGTGGGCTCGTACACGGTGCCGCTCAGCATCACGTCCTCCGGCTCCGTGCTCATGTCCTTCACGAAGAACAAACGCAGCAAATCGATGGAAAGAAGCGCCATCACCGGGATCTTCTCCGCAACATCCTCGCTCATGTCTTCGTTCACCAGATTCATCAAGCCACCACGATTCGGTCCCATGGGACGCATTGTGTTGAAGAAGAAGCGGTCGCCCTTTTTGATGGAGCACAGGTCGCCGCCGGCAGCAATCACCTCCGCAGCCTTCTCCGCGCTCACCAGACCCTTTCTCTTCAGACCATCGTAAATCTCGTTCATCGTGATACCCTGGCAATAATCAATCTTCGTCGGATCCAGAGCATCCTTCGGAGAGTAGCAATCACGTACAAATTCAGGTGACAAAGCCTTATCGATGCCAGCAATCTTCAGAGCGCGCTCTCCAGCGTTCACGATCATCGTGATCCAAGAAGTCGAGCAGGGGCTGGATACAGCATACTGGGTCAAGAAACTGTCAGGGGTGCAAAACTGACGGTCGCGAATCGTGTACGACGGCTGCACCTCGTCGGCAGTAGCCTCGATACGCTCGAAGAAGGAACCCTTGCCAGAATGCTTCTGTCTCACATCCATCGACTGCTGGATATCGTCGTGAGCAAAATCGGAAAGCATGGTGTACTCCATCGTGTACTCCGTGTATCCCGCTCTCTTGTTCATGAACTGGCACTTCGGTTTGAAATCCGCGTAGTGCTCTCTACACCTCAGTCACCAGCCAAAACGCATACGCAACGTAGGAATCGATATCAGATCCGTATTTCACAGGGTATTGCTGAAGGTAGGTTCTGTACTCTTCTTCCGAGCACGTGTTCTCAGCATACGATCCTGTGAGCAATAATACAGCAAAAAGGATAGCAATCATAGTATAATAGAGCTAAGCAATGCCTTTTATGGTAAGACGGTTAATCTCACCAGAATCGCGGTTATCCCATCCCAACCGTCCAATCATTCTCCATTTAAAACAAGACCACCCATCAATGTGCTCTAATCGTCCTGTGTGCTATCCAAATTGGTGTTGTGACCTCCAATTCCGTTTTCAAAACGGGGTGGCATGGTATTGAGGATGATCCACCCTGAGGCGCTCAATCGCACCAGGAAGGGCTACTCTGCATTGCAAGTGGTTCTTTGGCCGTTTTCCAGGGTTCATTCATGTGATGTGATACAACGCCCCCTTTTGCTCAAAACGGCTATGATTGATAACGCTACACTTCTATACACACCAATTACATAGAAGAAGGGCACCCATAGGATGGATTGACACAGGGGCCTTCCTTTTCCACAATTCCGTTTCCATTCGTTCCATTGGAGAGAGTAAGGATGCTTCCAGCTAGAATCACGATCTTCAAGGGTCAATCACCCCATTTCACCTCCCAACTCGCTGAAAGCGCTTGTCAAGTGCATTCAACCCCGTCATTCCATCATCCTCGGCAAAGGAGAAGTGCACTGAACGCCTTATGAGCGAATCAATCTGAAATCACCACTTCAATATTATACTCCCATTATTGAGAACGGAATCACAACCAAAGAATAATCATTCACCATTATTCATCTCACTCCCATAATCCATAACAATTATTCTATTGCCTCTTCTCCACCGCCAATAATCCATCACCATTAATCCGTGTGAAACAAACAGCAATACGAATCGAGAACACGTTGAAACAATTCCTTACTCAAAACCACCTCTTCCTTCGTTTGAAAACTCGTCATCACCGCTCTTGTCACCAGCCCCTTCAGCGCGGCATACGAGTAGTCTGACGTCCTCACCATCAGCCACGAAAGCACGGGATCCCTGTCCTCCTCAACGAAGCGCACATCGCGCAGCAAATGAGTCAACACCTCCAGGCGAATTGCTGGCGTGGGCAGCGAAAAGGGGATGTGAAGCTCCAAGCGACCCGGTCGCAGAATCGAAGAGTCCAGACGGTTCCTATCCTGCGTCGTGCCGATAACGAACACCTGGTTGTTCGCCGAGTACAAGCCGTCGAGCTCCGTCAGCAGACAAGACAGGAGACGGTCAAACGACTTCTCCTCGCTCGTGTCGTTTCCGCGCCTCTGCGCAATGGACTCCACGTTGTCCAGCACCAAGATGCACGGCGACGCCTGTCTCGCCAGCGTGAACACCTCGTGGAGACGCTTTTCAGAGTCGCCGAGATACTACGCATCATCATCTCCCCCGTTCACCACTTTGCCCAGCAAATCGCTGCACAGCACCTCGATCACCTGAATCTCGTTCTTCGTCTCTTCGGCAATCGCCTCGATCATATAGCTCTTCCCGCATCCCGAATCGCCGTAAAACACCGCTCCTGCGGGCGGCTGCAGTCCGTACTGCGCGTACAACTCCGGATGCAGCAGCGGACGCAAGATCCCGCTCCGCACCTGCGCAATGCGCGACTGCGCTCCGTACAGCGAGGAAAAACCCCCGGGAAGCGACCGCACGGCGTGCAGGCGCCGAGTGAACGACGAGTGGTGGGAGTCCAGCACAGCAGACACGTGCGCCTCCGTAGGGTTCTCCAGACACGCGTAGCACAGGTGACTCAGGTCCGCAGCAGAGTAGGATGCAGTCTCGTCCGTAATGCGGTCGAGGAGAGACGGCGCGAACTGGGATCCCAGGAGCACGCGAATCACGTCTCGCCTTCTCCTTTTGTCCAGTTTCGGAATGCAAATGACCCGGGGAATGTATCCGGAACAGCACAGAAGCTCGTTCACGTGCTCCAACTGGCCCTGGTTCACGATCCCTATGGTGAGGGTCGACGACGCTTGGCATCGAATGGCGTCGAGAAACTGGGCGCTCAGTCGACTCTGAAAGGATGCGGTAACGTCCACAGACGCAGGTACGAGAACGTCGAGATCATCGAAGAGAAGAATGCATCGGCCGTGCGTCTTGTGGTAGCTGAAAAGAGACTACACGATTATCACTGCGAAAAGGCAAAACACGAAGAACCCTCTCGCTGTCCCCAACCGTCGCCTTCAGCACCGTCGAGCACTTTATGTACAAGAAAGGAATTCCGAGCGACTTCACGATTTGCTGCATGATGAACGTTTTCCCGCTCCCCACTCCTCCCGTCACTAAAAAGGAGGAATATCTAGTTGTCAAGGGGATTCAAAGCCAATACGAGTGGTTCTGTTCCGCTTCGTGCCATTCCGTAATGACTTGGAGCACCTCGTCGATTATGTCGTCCATTCCTCCTATCTTCCTCTTCAGCTCGAAGGCGGCACCTTTCTCCATCGTCTCACGGATTTCGAGTAAACACTGTGGATGGATGAAGTCCTCCAATGACTTGAGGCAGGTGAGGAAGCACGTGAAGAAGCACGTGACGAAGCATTTGCAAAGAAGCACGTGAGGAATGCATATACACAACAAGGAGATGTGAAGACTCGGTCAGTTCATGTGTTTGAAGAGGTGAGAACTCGAAAGAGCAGACAACTCCACTGTCTTGAAGGAACACACGTCATTCACAACAAACACATCCCTTCAAAACGACTTATCTCCCTCCTTCAGTTCGTCGTACAGCTGCGGATCGTTCACAATCCACACCCGCTTCACATCGTCCACGCCGAAAGGCAGCAGGCAACGGGGACACTTCCGCTCTCTCCTCTACCTCTCACACCGCCCAGCCAACGCTACCGCAATCCTCTCTTCGATGCACTCTCTGCAGAAGATGTGCTGACACCTCGCCAAGATGCAGTCCTTCGGCTTCGTCTACTCGCTCACCCACGCCCACAGCGCCTACCTTGCACACCGGACACATGAGCTCGCTGCGGTACCGTCGCATCTCCTCCTGCATCAGATCGATCACCTCCTTCTCGTCCTCGCCGCGCATATTCATGAGACGCTGCTCCTACACCTCACCGCCTCCACCGGCCCCCACGAATCGGAATCGCTCCCGCTTCACGCTCGTGCGCAGTCCCTGCACCACGCCGCCCAGCTCCTCCACCTCCTTCTCCAGCTTCGCCTTCGCCTTCTCCGCCGCCGCCGCCTGCTGCTCGTACCGGTCCTCTCCCGCGATCATCCCCACCACCTCGCTGTGGATCGACCGCACCTCCTCCATCACCGTCGCGCACTCCCTCTCCAGCGCCTCGTTGCTCTGTCGCAGCTCCTCGTTCTCGCCGCGCAGCTTCTCCATCTCGCCCTCCTTCTCCTGCAGCGTCTGCGCCTCGCGCTCCTTCGCCAGCTTCAGCTCGTCGAACGCCTTCTGCAGCTCCAAAAACTCCGACAGCAACTGGTCGTTCTTCTTGTCGCCGAAAATCACCAGGTTCTTCGTCTTGTGCAGCACCCCCTCGCACGACCGGAACGCCTCGCTCATGTCCTTCAGCTGGTTCTTCAGGATCTCGATTCGCGCCGACTCCTCGCCCTCCACTTTCTCCCCCATTTTCTGCACATTCCGCAGCTTGTCGATGATGTGCTCTGTGGCCGCCAGGGCCTCACCGAAGAGCTTGCGGCGCTTCAGCTTCTTCTCGAACGCGTCGCGCTCCCGCCGCACCTGCGCCGCCTCCTCCTTCACCTTCGCCATCTCGTCCTGACACCGCTCCTTCTCCTCTCGCCACTCCCGCTCCTTCCGCTCCAGACGCGCCTCCACGCTCGCCAGCAACGCCTCCGTGTCCTCCCGCAACGCTCGATAGCGCTCCTCGTCGCGGCCCCAGTCGTACTTCAGGTCGTCCACGCACCGGTGGTAGTTCTCCTCCTCGCGTCGGTGGCGCCACTCCTGCTCGTCCAGCTCCCGCCCTCTCCGGTCCACCTCCGCTCTCAGCTCCGACTTCTCGCGCTCCAACCGCGCGCGCTCCCGCTCCGCCAGCTCCACCGCCTCCCCGCGGGACTCCACCTGCAGCTGGAGCGCCTTGATCTGCTTCAGGAGGTCCTCGCTGCCCTCCGCCTCCTCGCTCGTCTCCTTCTTTGCGTTCGGTTCCTTCTTCGCACTCGCCTCCTTTACGCTTGTCGACGGCTCCAGCGGCGCCTCCACGGGGTTCTCCGAAGACGGCGTCGGCGCCACCTGCAGCTTCGCGTTGTCGCGCTGCAGCTGTCGTACCTGCGCGCGTAGGTCCGCGATCTCACGCATCAGCGTCTGCAGGCGAGATCCCGCGGACACGAGGGCGGAGCGAAGCGCGTCCGTCCGGAGGCCACTGGTTAGGGTGGGTTGGGGCGTGGAGGTGTCGCCCTTCAACACGCGCTCGAGACGGGCGAGGCGCTGGATGAGGATGCTCGCTTGAGATGTAATGGATTGGGGCGTATCTGTTTGAGATGTACTTGTCTGAGATGTACTCGTTTGAGATGCCTCCACAGAAGACGCACTTACAGAAGACGCACTCGCTTGAGAAGAATCCACAGGCAACGCATCCACGTGAACCCGCTTTGAACTCGGCTCCTCTTCCTCCGGCAATAACCAGTCACTCTTCAACGGAGAAACAAAGGAAGACAAGATGGCGCTGATCGCATCGTCCGAGAGTATACCCTTTCCGAACAGATCCAAAATCTCCTCCGATTGGGAACTCGAAGACTCCGCACCCTAACCCTTACGCAACGAGAAAGCACGAACAGCACTCGCAGTACACGATGCGATCACCTGATTCACACGCGAGAATAACATTTGTATAATGGTTTGGTATTTGTAGCAGTCCTCCTGCGCTTCCTTCAATTCCTTGCAGTATCTACTATTTGCGGTATGCAACTGATTGTTCTCCTCCTTCACGATCACATATTGCTTTGCCAGAGCCATATTCTGCTGCTCCAGCATAAACGCTTGCTCCTTCTCCTTTTCCTCCTACACCTCACTCCGTCCACTGCAAATCCGTACAGGTGATGTGGAACTCATGGAAAGCGACTAGTGTACAGAAACCCACAAAGCGTGCCTTCGATTCCTACGAGCTGATCCACTTCATCAACCGTCCACGACAAACACAAATAGAGCCCCTTCTCAACTAGGAAGAATGGATTTGTGAACAAACACTCCTCAAAACAGACCATACAATGAACTATCCTCTACTGGTACACACAGCAAATCGGGATCGAAAAGCTCGATGAACTGCTCACTATCAAAACTAGACTATGCGTCACGCACCCACCCCAAATCCACTTTCGGACCGTCATACCGCCGATATTCCTCGAAAATCGACGACAGGTTCCACTTCTGCTTCTTCCGAAAGCACGCCACCACGATACCCGTCCGATTGCTCCCCTCGTCGCACATAATCAGCACGGGAAGATTGGACACGTCGAACACCAGCTTCAGCGCATTCACCACCAACTACGCGTCACGCTCTTTCCCAGTATGTACCGTTTCGTCGATGGAGTTGTTTCGCTGCGTGCTGAACACCTGTCTCAAGGAAATGCCACAGTCGTCGCAAAACGACTTTCTATTCCGTAGTTCCGCACAGCCAACTCCTACAGCTCCGAAGAAACCGGATTGTCCGACAGATACACAATCATTCGAAGACGAAGGCGCTCCAGAAACGGGTAGTTCAAATCGCCCGGCGTCGTACAACGGTAGATATTGTTGTACACCATATTGAAGTTGCGCGGAGGAATGTACTTCGTCATGAAAGAGAATGAGCTTCAACAAACACGCCACCGCTTCAAATTCGGGTTGTAAAAACGCTTCCGCTGGTTCGGCTGGCGCGGACGCTTCTCACGGCGCTTTATCGGCTTCACCACCATGCGCAACTCAGAGCCCTCGTGGATCGGAAAGTCGCGGAGGAAGTTGCGGTTGTCCAGAAGGAGCGTCCCGTCCTCGCACTGCAAGCAATACCGCTTCCACGTGTGCTTCCAAGACACGCGACCTCGCTTGTGGACAGGCAGCTGGCGAATAATGAAATCGCGGATAGCAAGCTTCACGTGATTCACCGTGGAAGACTTGTACACCAGGATCGCTACGCTTCACCTCGCCACGGTACACTCCCACAAAACGTGCTCCCGTCCATCTTGACAATGTTCAGCCGAATTGCATCGCCCTTTTCATACGCGATAAGCCGATCCACCTCTTCCTGATTCACATCCTTGTCCAGGTCTTCAAGCAGTTCGTCTACACATTCACGCAGTCCATGTGAAGAATACGATGCTCCAGGTACGATTGAATCGCTTCCCTGAACAACGTCAGATCGTTGTGCAGTCCCTCAATTGTGGCGTCCAGCTCGTCGATCGTCACTTCGTCGTTCCCATCCATCCAAAATCTTCCTTCCGCAACGACGAGAATTCGAATCTTTGCCAGTTAGTCTCATGGCGACCACGATGATTGACATCCGCACCACGGAGGGGAAGACCGAAGTGCTTGAGCGGGACGGGGACATCACCTTCTGCGTCGTTACCAATGACGGGTGCGATCAGAACAACTACCTCCTGATCGGTCTCAAAATGATCGTCAGCAGTCAGTTGCCGCGCATGCCGAAGGAATACATCGTCCGTCTCATCTTTGACAAGTTCCGTTGCGGGGAGGAGGAATGACCTGTAGACGCCACGACAATCTCATCGTGCTGAGAGGAAACAAGGTGATTGGCGGAATCACATACCGCATGTTCCGTGACCGCAATTTCGTGGAAATCGTGTTCTGCACCGTGTCCACGGATGAGCAGATTCACGTAATCTCGATTCGTTGACTTCAGTCTAGGGCTTCGGAACGAGACTCATGAACCACCTGAAGGACTATCTGAAGACCAAGGTGGAGTACATGCTGACGTACGCGGACGAAAACGCAAAGGGGTTCTTCAAGAAGCAGGGCTTTTCCGAGACCATTCTGATTGACCGCAAGTTGTGGAAAGGCTACATCAAGGACTATGACAGCGCGACACTGCGCTGCTGCCGTCTTTTTCCCCAAGTCAATTACAGCGACATCCGCACTCTGGTGGGTCGCCAGCGAGAGTGCGTCTACAAGGAGGCGGCTTCTCGCTCGCATCACGCCACAGTCTACACGCTCCCCGCGGAGCCCCTCACGAGTGTGTACGCCATTCCTGGTCTCGCCGAGGCGGGGTGGGATGAGGCCTCGCTGCAGGAGCAGGTGAAGCCGGTCAACGACCTGCAGGATCGGCTGAGCAAGCTGCTGAGCGAGGTGTGGGAGCACAGCGATAGCTGGCCTTTCCGCAATCCTGTGTCCATCAACGACGTGCCCGACTACCTCAAGTACGTGAAGACTCCCATGGGTAGCGCGTGCTGGGGCTGCTGAGACGTAGACTTGTCGATGATGAAGAAGCGGCTGGCTGGGAAGTACTACACGGATGCGCGCATGTTTCTGGACGACCTCCATCTCATCGTGAACAACGCCAAGGTGTACAACGCGAAGAACACCTCCTACTATAAGTGTGCAGACAACATCGAGAAGTTCTTCCTCGCTCGCTCTGCAGAGATTCTTAAAGACTAGTGTACATTTTTGTCTTTCTTGGACAAGTGTGGAGTTTGTGGTGCGTTTACTCGTGTCATCACACTTCACGTTCAGTCATTACACTTCAAGATCAGTCATTACACTTCACGTTCAGTCATTACACTTCAAGATCAGTCATTACACTTCACATTCAGTCATTACACCCCAAGATCAACCATCACACTTCAAGCACAACAACAATCACACACCCACATCTATCAAACAAACAACACACTCAGAAGCAACACCCTTACAGCTCAATCTTCTTCACGTCTGCACATCACACGGCAACACAAACACCTACTCACAGGAAGAGACTTGGCAAGCTTATCGGCCTTCACCGAATCCTTCACCACCATCGTGTAAAGGTACTACAAATGAGACGCACTCCAGCCGCACGATTACCTTGCTGCATCGCACCTTGAACTTGGTTTCTCCGTTCGTATTCTTCTTGATCTTAATCACTACAGAGTGAACCCACAAACAAACCCTCACAGCTAGCATCCTTTCTTCTGGAAGCAAGAATAAAATCACGGACGTCCTTGATCTCCTTGGGCTACACGGAAATGAGACAACTCCCCACCAACAGCAACGAAACCCTGTCGGTTCCGTCAAGCACAACGAACAACGACACCTACCATTCTGACTGAATCGAATAGAAACAATCTGAGGGAAGAGGAAAGGAATGAGAAGGAACCCAGCCCCTCAGACACGCACTCGCGCTCCCCAGCTTCATCATTTTCACCCCAACACACTACTTCAACTCCACCAAAACGAGGAGGTGGGCTCGACACCTCTCAAAAAGAGATGCACAAAGGTCTGAAAGAAACACGGCAAACTAGAAAAGATGACTCAAAACGAAAAACGACGAATAAAACACGAATACTCTATAAACTAGGCGCCCCTTTGTCGATATCATCATATTCACCATCGTGGAGTCGGTTCACCAACTCTTCCAACAAGGGATTGGGCGTTTCCCTGAAGTCGAGAGAGGCATTGCTGCCGAGCGGGTTAAAAAGCATGGAACCGGGCCGCGAGCCTGGGGGGAACAGCATGCTCCCATTCCGCGAATACACGTTCTCATAGCTACCAAACCGCAACGCCGAGTTGTTGCGCGACGCCAAGTCCCTCGGCGTGTCGTCCAGACCCAGCTCCGCGTTACTCGTTATCGGTTGGTTCGCGAGTTCCTCAATGCGTCCGCTCGCCTTCGCCTCTCGCAAGAGCCGCTGGAGCGGGTTCTCGTTCCCGTAGTACTCCCACCCACGCTCGCTTCCCTGCGGCGGCGGCTGTGGCAACGACTGTGTCAACGACTGTGGCAACGACTGTTGCTGCGCTGGCACCGAGGACTGCGGCTGGGTGGGGTGGACTGAAGACTGCGGCACGTCGGCCGCCTGCTGCATCAGAGGCACGGATTGCACGTTCATCGGCTGCAGCGACAGATATCCGTTCTTGTTGTACGGGAAGGAGAACTGGGAGTAGTCCGAATACAGTGCGGGGTAGATGGGCTGCGCCTGCTTGATGGCGCGAATCACCATGCTGTTCACGCCGTTGATCACCGTGATTATGCTGTTCAGCGGCGTCACCACCTCCTTCTCAAACTCGATGCATATCCCATTGCGTAGGAACAGGAACTCGCTCACCACTCCGTACTTGTACAGGATTTGCACAATGTAGGGCCTCAGGATGCGAATGGCAACGTCCGTGCTGCTCACCTGGATAGAGTCCAGCTCCC
The DNA here is from genome assembly GCA_027406325.1 of Blastocystis sp. subtype 2. NCBI lineage: Eukaryota > Bigyra > Opalinata > Blastocystidae > Blastocystis > Blastocystis sp. subtype 2. Next base: position 11,172 of record JANPWJ010000538.1, read on the forward strand.
GGCTGTCGTTCTCCAGCACGAGAAGGACAATCACACCTAAGAGTCAGTCGACTCACGTTCCCTCACCAGCGGCTGGTGGAGCGGCCGGAACTTCCTTTGCGGGAGCCACTTCCTGTTTCGGGGGAGGAGAAGCGACCGGCGGCGGAGCGGCACGCTTCTTTCCAGATTTCGCTTGGGACTTCTGCCTCTTCCGTCGGCCCGCCATCGTCTCAGAACGGTGGCTCTTTTCCTTCAATTTGTTCTTCTCGCATGAGTTGCAAACAAGTCTTCGCTTGTATCTTGCATTCGGACACATTTCTCCCTTACGGTGGTTACATCCGCTCTGTCCCGTGCATCGACAATGGTTGCATTCCGTAGATCCACACCAAATGCACTTCGTTCTCCGCGGTCCCGGTTTCTTTGCTTTTATGTTCAATTCGCTTGGAGCACTCTCATCACTATCCATCGTGTCAACGAGAAAATGAATGCGAGCAAGAAACGCCTCCCTTCGGGAACTCCACTTATCCTCCATTTTTCGGTTCCCTCTGCACACGTCCCTCCTGTAGCGTCCAGAATGACTGTCCATCCCAGCGGAAGAAGTACGCACACTCACAGCGGAATCATCATTTTGAATTCCAAGCATGGCGTTCAAGACTCCGGACGCCACTATCGACCTCGCCTTCAAGTACAAGGGAAGAGTACACAGTCTCCGTGTATCAACCCCGATTTCTGGGAGAGTCCTGCTTGAAGCCATTTCGGTTCTCGTTGTGAGTTCCATTCATTGTAGAGTCGTTTGCAAATCCCCGTTTCGCGTTTACTCGTGTTCCTGGACACTACCAAGATTACTGCCGATACGGATCTCTCCTGTGTGGATCTCAGTACCAAAACGCTGCAGGTGTTGCTGTGCTCCCTCATTTACATCCATTGCTGTGGCGTGACCATTGCCTCCCTCTTTCCCCTGTCCTATAAAACCTCTGTCTGCATTCAGTCCCACGTGGCCATGTTCAGGCAGAAGGGAATTCTGCTTCATCCCACTCGCGCAGATTGCTACTTCCGCACTCTGAAGCTGGATGCGAATCGGTCCCTGCAGTCATACGGTGTACGTGAGAATGATACCCTTGTGTTTCACGATAGAGAACTGTGTGCTGGCGATTGGCAGCGTGTGATTCGCTCGCTTCAGGGTCGCATAGAGGAGTTGGAGAAGAGAGTGGAGGAGGACGAGGAAGTGATTGGCGTGTTGTCGTCTGAGTTGCAGAAGCCGTTGCTTGTTTGTTGTGAGTTTACTTGTGTGATGTCTTGTAATCTTCGTTGGCTCCCTAGTCATCAAATCGTTTACTCCCTGGTTATCAAGTCGTTCACTCACTCCTCGTTTATCAAGTCGTTCACTCACTCCTCGTTTATCAAGTCCCACAAAGACAGTACACTCCACAATGATGCACACATCCCACTACTGGACAATAACAAACACAAGAGAAAAGCAAAAGAACTAAGCCATCGTGTCTTTCAAACCCAACGACTTCCTAAATAACTGGTAGCACGAGTACTGAATCGCCACAAGAGGAGTCACGTACATCATCCGAGGCATCAAACCCTTGTAAAAGCCGCGAACTCCCTCGTTCCGGTACACCTTCCGAATCACGTCCGCCACGCCGCTGTAGTACTTCTCCCTACCCCTCACGCCCCTCTCCCGCTCCTACCCGCTCCGATCCTGCACCATCAACCGACAGGTGATCAGGTCAAAGGGGTTCGACAGCAGCGTCGACATCATCCCCGACACCGCCGCCAGTCCGATCTCCTCTCCGAACTACGCTCACACACGCCCGACAACCGCTACCTGGATCGCCTCTCCCTCGGAAGCCTTGTGGCGAAGATACCGCCTGCGAAGTGCGTCGTAGAACAGCACCTGAAAGCCACTGTTCACGCAGTCCGTCAGAATGCAGCTGCAGTACCCGCTGTAAAAACCGCGAATGCCCTCCATCTGGTAGATCTCCCGCGCCGCGTGCAGCGAGGTCTTGTAGTGGGAATTGTCGACCATCCAGTGACCTACGCCTCACTCGCGCACCGCTCGCCCACGGTCTGTGATCTTCCCCAGCATCATCCTCGACTTGATCACCTCCTCGGGCACATACACCATCGACGAGAAGATCTCGCTGCACATTCCCGCCAAGAAGTTGAACGCGGGACGCAGCTTCTCAGAACCGCAGCGATCGCCCAGACTCCGCACGCCCTCGTATCCCATGAAGAACAGCGTCTTCGACGGAATCGCCGCGAGAAGGACGATCCCCACGCCCGAGAAGAGTGCCGTACGTCCTTCTACGCGTCACTCTCGCCGCCAACCACCACCGTTCTTCACGATGTCCTTGTACACGCGGTACATGCTCTTGTTGCGGTGCAACGACACTTTCATACGCAACGCAAGGACATCGATGGGAAACACAGACACCTCCGACAGCATCCCCGAAACGCCTCCAGAGATAACCACGTCTACGACATTACACCCGACAGTCGTCGTTCACCGAATAGACGATTGTTGGAGAGCCTTGCTTTGGCTTTTCCCTGTCTACCGTTTCGAACAGCGTTCACAGGCATGAACAATAATCGTGAGACGACGAAGACTCCTCAATGACTCTTCTCCTTTACTGCCAAAGGAGAACCAAAACAATCACCGCGGTTATTCAACAAACACGCAACGCAGCTACAACTCAGAAACCGTGGTGCTTCTTGTGCTTCTTCAACTCGTTCAGACTAATGCACGAAAACGAGCACCCCTTCACATCGCATCGAAACGCCTTCTCCTCCACATGACTCTGCATGTGCCGCTTCAACTCGCTAGACGTACTCGACGCGAACGCGCAGTTCGGAAACGTGCAGTGAAACGCCTTCTCTCCCGTGTGAGTTCGAATGTGCACCTTCAGGTTGCTGTGACTCGCCGAACGGTAGTAACAATCCGGGTAGGGACACTTCAGCGGCTTCTCGCCCGTGTGTGTCCGCAGGTGCGTGGTCAGAATGGACTTCGTGATGGAGGCGTACGTGCACCCCGGGAACGGACACTTGTACGGCTTCTCTCCCGTGTGCGTGCGGATGTGCACCTTCAGATCGCTGTTGCGCGTCGTCGAGTAGGTGCAATTCTCGTAGGGACAGGAGAACCGACGCACCTTCGACTCCTCGAACACGCAGTTGACGGGAGAAGACTCCATCGCGTCCAGCTTCGACGTGGACAGCACCACCTTCTCGCGACTGGCATGCTGGTACTTGATGCGCGCGCCGGAAACGTTGTTCACGTAAAAGAAAAAGTGGGGCACGATGATCAGCTTCCGCTCCGTTGTGGTGTGAAGCGCCGCCAGCTCGCGGATAAGCATGTGGTTTGCGTCCTGACTCGAATGCTGGTCTGCGTTCACCAACGGTATGGGGGGACTCGACGGAGAGCCCTCCTGAATCGGAAGTCGCTTGCAATACGGGGAACACGCAGTCGCATTCGATTTAGGGAGAGGGAACGTTTCAGCACTCGGATAGCATGCGCTCATGGCCAAAGTCAGGAAGAAGAGCAGAAACTACCGCAACGTGAGATGGCGAAAGAACAACCCAAAACCCACTTATCTGAGAAACGGACGGGGAAATAGGAATTCTTGGAGTCAGGGTAGGTGAAGGGCAACGATCAAGAAGTACTGTCGGAAAACACGAATCCAAACCTACAGACCGTGAGCAAAATGGCGGAATCGAGGGAATGCGTACAGTGAAAGCAAATACACATTCAACGCGGATGCGATTTGTGCCCATGATTTCCATTCATCTATCCTTCTTATTCCGCCATCCCCGCGGTTATTCCATTCTACTCTTCTCTCCATCCCTCTTTTTCGCTCTCCAACAAACACGCGCCCATTACAACTCGTACATCTTTCCAGGAATCACCTCCAGGAAGTTCACGTCCGTTCTCTTCATAGCGGCCTTCATCTGGTCCGGAGTGCCAGGGCAGCCCTGCGTTCCCCAGTGCATCGGAACCACCGTCTTGGCGTTCGTGAAGTAGCGGTCCACGGCGTACGCAGCCTCCACAGGTCCCATGGCGAAATCGCCGCCCATGCAGAGCAGGCAAATGTCGGGCTTGTAGAAGTCGTTGATGAGCTCCATATCGCCGTGAAGAGCGGTATCGCCGGTGAAGTAGATCACATGGTTGTCGGGAGTGCACAGAATGAAGCTGTTCGCCTCTCCACCAACGTAAGATCCGTCCTCCGTTCTCATACCAGAGGAGTGCTCCTATCACTCAGTCAGAGAAAAGGCGCGTACAGCGTGCACAAACGCCACCTTGAAGCCTCCAGACATGGGGACAAAGGCGCCCTTGTTCATCTTTCTCACGCGATCTACTCGTCACGACCCGGCAGAAGAACACACCAGAGAAACCGTTGCAGCAGAAGTACTCGCCAATCTCAACAGAAAGCTAGGATGAAAGAAGGGACACACGACTACGTTCGTTCTCATCTTGGGGTTTCTTCTCATCAGAGGGAAGGCGTCGTCGATGTGGTCGTGGTGCGCATGGGACACCAGCAACCAGTCAGCCTCGTACACGCACTCGGGGATCGGGTTGGGGCACTATTTCTAACACCGCTCCTCGAACAAGCCACCTTCTCCTGCTGGAAGTAAGGATCAAGAACAATACTCGTGCCATTGCATCTAATGTAGAAGCAGGCCTGTCCGAGCCACATAATCTCCACCATGGTTACCTTTCCGAATCGAATAAAGAGAAATTGTGGAAATCGAAATGGGGAAACGTGGAAGCAGCGCCCCTGCGAACAATCAGACCGGGTTAGGGGTGACGGGATTGATTGATTTGGTAGAATTGATAGAACGTATACAACGGGCATAACACTCAGAACGAAAAGAACAAACACAGCACTCAAAGCAACACACTCACTCCTTTTCCGCCTCCATAATCTTCTTGTACTCGAGGGGATCTAGCCAGCGGAGCGTGCTGTCAAAGTTGTCGATTGGCTACGCATCAGTCCCGTGCGCGTTCCTCACCACAGACGGATCGATGATGTACTTGTACATCCGATCGTAGTACGTCTTCACCATATGATACAAGAACTTGGACTCCTTCCGCTTAATCTGCGACTCGAAGAGGAAGTGGAAGTGCTCCTCCGACCGGCAGCGCAGCGGGTGCTTCATGTAGTTCTTCAGCGGCAGGGGCAGCTACAGATCACCTCCACGACCCAACGCGACGTAGTAGTACGTGCCCATAGGGTGGTAGTGGCACAACTTCTCCACCGTGATCGACATCACCTTTCCCGCATAGAACACGTCGCTGAAGGAGAATAGGGAGTCTTCTCCCGCGCTCTTGTCCGTCATCATCCAGTTCAGGATCTGCTCTGCCCATCACGCCTCGCACCCACGCCTACTCGTGTACTTCTCGATCGTGATCGACGGGATGTAGTCCCCTTCGTCGATGAAGTTCACGATCTCCCGCGGCTCCTCCACCGCCATCATCACCTCCGTCGACACGGCGCACGGCACGCCGAAGGTCACGCACACCACCGGAATGGACGGGTACAGTGACTTCATCATCAAGTACCCGCAGTGCGCCGCGCCGCCGCCCAGCGAGTGGCCTGTCAGCAGGACGCGGATCGTGCCCGCGGGCACGGGGTACTTGGTGAGGATACTGTCCATCCGGTCGTAGAACCCCTTGTGGACCTCCCCGGGACCGAACGGCTTCGGCACCGCCTTCAGGTCCGACACCACGTCCATGGGAGTGCGGGTGCCGCGCAGACAGTACACGCGCATCGAGCCCACCGTGCCGATCATGTACTTGTTCCCGGAGTCAAGAACCTCCACCTTCAGCGCCGGACACTTCGCCTGGAGATACGCCTTCGGCTGCGGTCAAGGAACGCGCACGAACGCTGCACAGGATATGTCGCTCTGCTTGAAGGCGTTCTGCATCTCCAAAGACAGCGCAATCTCGAAGAGAGACACGAACGTGTCGTCGAAGCACTGCATCTGAGCACTAGGCGGATTCTTGTGGAAGTAGTAGTCCTTCAGGCGCGAAAAGTCGTTCGTCTGCTTCTTCTTCGCGTTGTCGAGGGCTTTCGAGGTCATCGTCTGAACGCCCTTGCTAATGCCTTTCTACTCCTCAGATGGCAGTGCTGACGCGTACGAATATGGATCCATACACCTTCACGGCTCCCGTCCCGACTTGCTTCAGTGTCGTGGTAAACGATTTCTTGTTCTTGTCGCTCTCCTCCTGCTGCGCCACAGGCTGCTCTTGAACGGGAATCGCGGTCGGGATCATGGAGGTCGGATACGCGCTCTGATTTGCTACGGCCTCGGCTACAGGAACATTGGGCTGACTCCCAGTCTATCCGTCATCGTCTTCCTGAAAGAACACCATCGGCTGAGGGTACTGCGTCTGCTGCGGATAGTACAGGTTCATCAGTCGGTTTCTGCTCTTCACTGTCCTGCGTGAAAAGAAAGTGGGTGCACGAGTGAGTTCGATGAAACGCCCAGTGTGGAACAAACAAATCGCTGTGGTCAAAGTGCGAAAGCGTTACGAGGACTACTCGTTTCGATAGACGGACATCCCGCTGAACTCCTTTCCCGGATTCGTCAAGCACGGAAGGCTACTCCTCAACGCACACCTCCTAACTCACGCGTCGACTGCTTTTTAGCTCTTTCGGATTGCAGGATCGTCGCGTTCCGGACCTCGCACAATCAGCATTCCCTCCTTCTTCATGTGGCGCCGAGCAGCATCCGCCACTTCAGGCTTGCAAAACCCGTCTATGATAATCACGTCGAAGACATCTGTCTGCGCATCCAGCGCACTCACGTAGGCGTTGTCATGACTGCAGGTTTGTCTATTCCTTCAGAGAGAGAGTCAGTGTTACGTGAGATTGATGGCTGCCGTTAGCACCTCCACGTTCGGTAGAAGGTCTTTCTTATCAGTCTCTGTCGCGTTTCGCGATGCGCTGCTCACTTCCTCTCCAGCCACCACCACCACAACCCGTGCGCACAGCGAGCCGAGCACGCCCGACACGACGCGCTTCGCGAAGTAGGCGCAGCGCGCACCCGAGGGAATCCACCGCCGCACCCACTCCACCTCCTCCACCAGGAACCCGTCGTCGAACGAGCGACCCGACGGCGTGGTGCGCCGCAGCAGCGAGAACACGCGCGCCGGGTACTGCTCCACGCGCCAGTCGCTGTACTCGGTGCGCCCCTTCTGCCAGTCGCGCCCGATCAGCTTCAGGTTGTACACCTTGTCCCGACTGCGCCGGTGCCCCGCCTTCACGCCCTCCACGTCCGTCTGGTGCGCCACCACCAGCGCGTTGGTCACGTCCACGAAGGAGACGCGCTCTCTGCGATGGTACACCTGCGTCACCAGGTAGTTGTCATATCCTGGTCTCCCGATCACCACGTCCTTGATCTCCCTCCAGTCCAGCGCGTCGCGCGTGAACAGGAAGTAATCCTCCGCGTCGCTCTGGAACAGCGGCTTGTTCTGCGACGCAACGAGGATCCGGCGACCGTTCTCTGCCGCGTCGCTGCTCATTCTCGGAAAGGGAGGGAAGATGTTCACGCGACGGCCCACCATGAACGTCTACGTTACACGACGGAAGGACAGAGTACCTGAGGCAACAACTCGCCCGTACGGATTCGATCCTGAATGGCCGACAGGAGAGGGACGAGAGAGTCCTCGAACAACAGGTCGCCGTTGCAGTAACCGTAGAACGCGGCGTCCACCGTTCTCTCCAAGAAGAGGATCATCTCCTTGAAGATCGGCGTCCCGTAGCGGTTCGATCTACTCGGAACATAATAGTGCCTATCATACCGCACGTCATTCTGGAAGTGGAGAGTCGCGTTGAATTGGGCCTGGTAGTACGCACTCGAGTTGAACACCACGGCGTACACGTCCGGAGACAACGCCGCAAGATTCTGCAACGTATTCCACTGCAGCGCCCTCTTCTCTGGATCCTACACTTCAGCCGATGAATTGGCACGCACATCCGTATCGATGACAGTCGTTGCGATCGCCAGCAGCGGCCTTTCTTTCGCCGCTCCGATTGGCGCAGTCCCGTCCAAATCGATTGCAACAGTGCGCGTCTCCGTCTGTTGGAAGTGTGTTGCTCCCTTTGCCGACGCCTAGATGAAACCAGGGAAACAGCGCCCACTTCACCTTCTTGCTTCCCTGCCAGTTCATTTGAATCCGACGCATGAGAGGTGTGCGGCAGGCAAACAACACCTTGAAAGAGCACGAGAATGACAATCCATCTACAGAAGGTCCGATTCATCCCCGTTTCGCGAAAGCGGAAGAGAGCATCCAATTCCGAAGCAGTAGGATCCTTTTCATGCGAGAGCGATTCCAACCAAAATCACCCCGAATCGCGGACTGGTGGGAAGCAGTTTAGTATTTGCGTTCATTTGAAACCAATCGATATGGTAAGTCCCCTGTCCTTTCGAGAGTCGTGCTGACCACGGAAATAGAGTCTTGTGAACCAGGGAGAGTTCCAGCACATTCTGCGTGTTCTCAACACCAACATTGATGGCAAGCAGAAGATCGTCTACGCCCTGACCTCGATTAAGGGTATTGGTCGTCGTT